>VXCM01003030.1:0-10337 GCA_014773175.1 Lucifuga dentata | reverse complement strand
CCCACACACACACAGATGTTGTGGGAAACATGATGTACAAAGAGGTCAAACACCTTTTAAAGCATTTATCTTTTGTGTTTTTCACAAAGCAGGACTTTTCCAGGAACGAACAGACTTTCTTATGTTTTGAAAGGATTCATGATTTTCCTGGATTTGCATCTGACCATAAAGGCCACGTTCATTTTTACCTGACTACATTTTCTGTCATTTTAATTTTTTTTTCCAAAACTGTTTATTTATTTTTTTCATATCTCGTCCTGCAATTTTGGCTCAACTGACACAAAATGTTGCATATGGAATGTCTGGACCAAACCAGGAAAATTATTTCTTTGTCTTTTTTTTTTTTTTTTTTTTAATGTTCTTTACCATTTTGCTGCAATTGGCTGCTAAAGTTGTGTGCACCGTGCTGATAAAATCCTTGGTGGAAATATGCACTCTATTTTGTTTGACAGTAAAGTTCTGCAGCATGAAGCTGCTTCACACTAGAGACATGATTTTCTCTCATTTCAATCGTCTCCATGTACTTCATGATATTCCCTGATGGAAATAAAAAACTCGCTGAAGGAACAGGCTGAGCAGACGTCCTATTTTTCCTGGGACAATCTTGTATTTTAGGTCCTTTTTAAGTGTCCTGACTTATTCTGAAAAAAATCCACATTTGTCACATATTTCAGGGATTTATTACGACAGCGTATTAGGGCCATATAAGAACAAAAAAAAAACAAAAAAAAAACAAGGGGGGCATTATTTCAAGTTTTTAAACTCGCAAATTTGCGAGTTTAAAACTTGAAAATTTCCCAGTTTTAAAAATCTGTATGCTTATGATAATTTGATGATTTTGCGCTTAAAGCACAAGTATTTCTTAATTGCTAAATCTGATGGAAAAGCATAATTTAATAAGGTCACGTACTGCAGACATATTCACAATGTGAGGAGGTTTGATTCCTGTTCTCATTATTTTCCCTTTTTCATTAAAAAAATTAGTTATTATTTTAAAAAAATAAAAAATGACTATTCATCATTAAAAATTTTCATTTTTTTTTTAGTTTGTAAACTCACAAATTTGCCAGTTTAAAAAGTCACAAATTTGCCAGTTTTTAAACTGGCAAATTTGTGAGTTTTTTTGTGAATAATGACCTTATTAACTTATACCTTTCCATTGGATTTAGCAATAAAGAAATACTTGTGCTTTTAGTGCAAAATCATCAAATTATCATAAGCATATGGACGTTTAAAACTGGCAAATTTTAGAATTTTCTTGAAACTTGAAAAAAATGTCCCCCTTGTTTTTTTTGTTTTTTTTTTTTGTCTTATATGGCCATAATACACCATTGTAATTTATGCTTTTTTGAAAATAAATAAATAAATAAATAAATATTTTTTCTTCTTTATCAGTTACGATGAGTCAAATTGGACATGTACTTCACCAATCTCTCTCTCTCTCTCTCTCTCTCTCTCTCTCTCACACACACACACACACACACACACAAACGCATGCACATACACATGCATGTACACTCGCACACACACACATACACACACTCCTCAAAATCCAAAATATCAAATCTATCAGTATCTGAGTGCTGGCATCTGCTGATCTGCTCACCTCTACAAATGAAAAATATTGACACGTTCTTTTAGCTCTCTAGCTTTGCTGTAATTATGACTAAATGAGCTTTTAGCTTCAACGAAGGGTTTCAAAAAGAATTCTAATTCATAAAAAGAGTCCACTTGTTCGCTTCCAACTCCAGCAAGGGCGGGGTAATTATTTCTCTCCCGTATTTTACTCTCCCAAATCTGATGGGGGAACCATATAGGTCCTACTCCAGATAGTTTTGGGTGAAGTAATTCCAAAATTTAGTTCCAAACTTCAGGAGAGAAAGCGGCTTTTAACTGCTCTAGTGGAAAACTTCCAGATGCCTCCAAACAGAAGAAACGGAGCAGCAGGATGGAGAATTTTGAGCCAAAGGTAAAACATTCTCAGCTGAGAGGCTCTTCATGAATAATGAGGGACTCCGTTCAGCAAAAACACAACCTGCTGTGTATGGTAACATTTTTAAACCCTCCAACACAACTCAAGGGTTTGAACCATTAAAACCTGAAAGAAGACAGATATTATAGCTTGGTGCTGTTCTCGACTTTCCAGTACGTTTTGTGTCATTTTTGGATGAAGCGTTGTAATTTCCCCTCAGCCTGCCTCATTAGTTCCTCCTCACTGATATTTTTCTTTTTTTTGTTTTAATGTTTCTCAGAATGCAATGACATACCCCAAATTGGGTTTCCTTCTGTAAGGGACTTGGAGTGGCAGAATAAGTATTTAAATCCTTAAGTAATTAAGTAAAAGTGCTAATTATATTGCATTACATGTACAGGAATTGAATTGGGCTTGTAGTCTTTTACTAGACACAACATATTTTTGCTGTGAAACCCTAAAACAACAAATAAGTTAATGTTCATTGAGTGGGAAAATGGGAAAATGGGAAATGGCTGCTCTCAAACAAGCCCTGCCTCTTTGATATCAGGGGACTGAAGCCTAATCTGAAGCAGAAAAATCATTACAAAAGTTAATTCAACCAGTAATTAAATTAACTTTAATTCCACTGTATTCCATTTTAAATTGTTTCATTAAAATATTGTTGCATCTTTAATTTAGTTTTTATGGCTTTATCTCAAATGTGCATTTAATTATTTTGTGTTAATTGCAATTATTTGTTGACTTTTATCTCAGTCTTTTTGAGCTCCGACGCTTTATTCTTTTATTAGTTTAGTTTTGCTACACAAAAACTTTATAAAATATATTGATATGGTTTTAAAGGAGTTCTTCTTTTTCCTCATGGCTGCTGAGGCTCCTTTACTGCTGTGTGTATGTGTGCGTGTGTGTGTGTGAGTGTGTGTGTGTGTGTGTACAGNAGGCTCCTTTACTGCTGTGTGTATGTGTGCGTGTGTGTGTGTGAGTGTGTGTGTGTGTGTGTACAGTGGAACTGCAGCTCAGTGGTTTCTGAGATACAGGATGTTCAGCCACATGTCAAACTGTCACAGTTCTGCATGTCTGATCAGCTACTCACCTGCCATTTCTGCCTGCCTGGTCTTCAGCTCCTCACCTCAGTTCATCAGCCTGATTCATTTCAGGTTTGGACGCTGTCACCAATTAGCACCAATCAGGCATGGATTTAAGCCCCAGTCTCACACTCACTCTTTGCCAGATTGTTCTTAGCTTTCCTCGATGCAAGACTTTCCAGCGTTTATTTGTGGACTGACATTCTGTTACCAACTCGGCCTGTCTTGGACTATCCTGTTTGTCGTTTCCCTGGAAACCTCCTCTGCCTTCTGTCCCCGACTCCGATTCCAGTCCCTGCACCTGGGTTCCCCGTCTGTCAGTCTCTATGTAGGCGCTTTGTCCTGCCTGTCGTTCTGCTTGCTTCTGTGTTGGACTGAGAACGCTATTAAAGAACTTAACTTGTTAGAGTTGTACTGTGTGCTGCATTTGGGTCCAAACCCCACCCGTCACACAAACATGATGGAAGTCACTTATTAAGTTGAGGATTTAAAACGCTCTGACATATATCATGTTGACTGTTCCTTTCCTTTCTTTTCCTTTCCTTTCATATCCTATGCTAAATATTCTTCAGGTGACAAATTTTTCTTCTACTATGTCTTTCTCCTTCTCCTCCTCCAGTTTTTCTTCACCTCCCCATCCTCTCTTCCTCCTATTCTTTCATCGTTTATCATCTCCCTCTCGTAACTTCTTCTTCCCTTCCTCTCCTCTCCTCTGTTTATCTGCTTCTTAAATACATTTTGTTCTCTCTGGATCCAACAGACTTCAGATATGACTCCAATGTGACTATAAACACTCATACATTATGTGTGTGTGCTTGCATGTGTGTGTGTGTGTGTGTATGTGTGTGTGTGTTGGAGCTTGCTAATATATCTTGGAGGACTGCTATTATGGTTGTTCTTGGCTGGCTGGCAAAAGCGTATTTAATGTTTGCATGAAGCTAACAGCTTCACAGTTCAGTCATCATCACGTTCACCTCACATGTGAAAAGGTCTGAAACAATGACATGTGACACGACGGCTCATTGTTAAGCGCTGTAGCCTCACATCACCAAGATCATGTGTTCAAATCATGTGTGGAATTATCCCCACATTGACATATTCAGATTAGGTTACTAAAGCTCATGTTGGGTCGCTTTGGATAAACATGTTGCTGAATTCATAAATGAGAACATATTTGTTCATTCAGAAAACATGTGATGATTCACAGTGTGTCTGCCTTTAAAAAAAACAAAAAAATCATCTGTTAACCTGTCACTCAGAAAAAGTGGAAAGAAACTAACTACATTTATTCAAGTACTTAAAGGAGCATACCAGTGATTTTGCACATTTGAGCCCAGTAAATACAACCTGCATGGACATATATTACTGCTGACCATTTTCCAAAACACGGCACTGGAGCGGCACAGTTTAATTTTGTTTTTCCTACCTTCCAGACTGCCATTGGTTTCAGTTCATACCAGTAATACATTAAAATCAACTTGTAGAGACTAGAAACACGCTTAAGATGCATAATCTATCACAGAGAACAAGATGTCGTGAGGTTTTTGATTTGAAAAAAATAACAGGAAAACTAAAATACAGCCATATTTGAATTTTATGTTTTGGAAACTGTTTGTCAGTAACGTATGGAGGCCCTAAAAGGACATGGGAGGAGTAAAAAAATATCAGTGGAAGGGAAAAAAAAAAAGTCCTTTTGCAAGAAAAAGAAGAAACTTTTTTATGAGATAACACACAACTTTTGCAAGATCTTGAAAAATATTGGGTTATCTCAGGTTATTACTGGGTTATTAAGTGACCTAGACTGAAGCACCAGCTGAATGTCTTTATATTTTATAAAGTAAAATATAAAGCAGAGTAAAACTCGACAAATAGCTCCATTGTTGTTTAGCAAGGGCACACATTAGAGTCACCCAGATATACTGTCGCACATCTGCTCAATGAAGGGTCAAGTTTTGCCAGATGTCGCAAAACATTTGCACTGTAACACAAATCACAATTGTTTTCCCTTCCACAGAGTTTTTTCTTCCCTCCCATGTCCCCTTAGGGACTCCATAGTAACATAAGCAGTTTGCATCTATTACCCTCAAACATGCACCATCACTGGCATGGTCCTTTAAGATCTGCCCTCATGTTGACGTCACTGTGACGCCTGGCTGAGATCATTTATTGTTTAGTTCCACCTGTGGAAGATGAGTGGGCGAAATTATCCTGTGGATAATGAGAGTACTCGGAGGACCTGAATTCGGCGCACTCTGCGACTCACTTCTTTTTCACACTGCACAAGTCATGTCAGGTCATGCTGAAACACCTGTGATTTTAAAGTAATTTCTCAATCTGTGATTTTTCCATCACGCCTGAACCGCTTTCAAGCTGCGTTACCGTGTTCTAATGGCCCGTGGGATAAAGGTTACAGACGCTTTTCAGCCTGTAAAACTGACAGATTGCCTGTTAAGCCTGAACACCGTGGGTGAAACAGTCGTGCCCTCCGCTGCTAGAACAAAAAGCTTTCACAATGCTGCTGTGCAAGACGGTTCATGTTTGGTATTTTTTTGATTCTCTTGCAGTCCTTGCAACCATTGGGGTGGGATTCATAAAGCTTAACGCACAACTTAAAGGACCATACCCCCCATTTTACATGTTTGAGCCTAATATTTTACATGTTTGAGCCTAATATATTCAATTTTCATACATGTAATGTTACTGACAATCATTTCCCAAAGCATATTACTGGAACGGTGACTTAAAAAAAAAAATTTAAAAATCCTAACTTCCAGACCGCCATTGGTTTCAGTTCATTCTAGTACGCTATTAAAATCAACTTGTTGATTTTAATAGCAAGTATCAACAACTATCAACTTGTTGATACTTGAAATATTCTTAGGTTATCCATCATCGCAAACAACACATACAGTATATTCTGGGATTTTTTTTTTTTTTTTTTTTTTTTTTGAAGTTTCATAATTTTAGCATTTAAGTGCAATAAAAAGTGTGGAGTGAATGTATGTCTCCAGACCAGCGTTTATCGTAAAATTTAAGACAGTGACTTCATAAGGCTGCGTAACTATTAGCAGGAGAAACATGGATTTTTAAGGTGGGTGTATCACTTGAATATTTGATTTTGAAAGATTAAGAGATTTTGCAAAATATCAGGAAAGCTAAAATACAGTTTTATCCTTTGAGAAATGATTGTTAGTAACGTAACATGTATGAAAACTGAATATATTAGGCTCAAACATGCAAAATGGTTGGTATGGTCCTTTAAAGTTTCCATAAAGGCAAATATCATCATGCAACCATGTTTCTTCATTCATAACCACCTGTTACCAAATCTTTTAGCATTTTTAGCAATTCATAAAACATACTGTCACAAAATTGAGGTAACTGTCAGCTGTGAAACACTGAATTTGATTGGCTGACAGAAGCCTCCATATTTTCCATTCTCCATTTATGTAATATTGTGAAATGTCTCTTACAAAGGAAAATCATTGATCGCTGCATATACCCGTGCCATTTTTTTCTGCCTGTTTAGAGTGCACAAAGGGACACATGCACACACATACACACACACACACACACACATATGCACACACACACACACACACACACACACACATACACACACACAGTATGTGCTTATCGAACTAGATGAGACAGACAGCGAAAGAGGGAAAGAGAGAGAGATGGATATCAAGAGAGAAAGATAGGCAGGGAGAGCGAAAAGAAGAGAGAGAGAGAGAGAGAGAGAGAGAGAGAGAGAGAGAGCGTCTCAAAATGTGTCTCCGTGTTAAATCAAGCAAGAGATCCACCTGAGCATCAAAACAATTGGGGGAATGCACACACACTTGACCGCATTACTGTTTTTTCCCCTTTTTCACATATTTTCATCTCTTCCCATCACACATGCAATTTTTCTCAAAGAGTTTAAACAGATTTGGTGCCTTCATACCCTTCATAGAATAAATGTAAAGGTGTGGGTAATGATGGATATCCCTGAACACCGTTTTGCTTTTCTAGCACATTTAAAGTCAGCAAGATTAGATGCATACAAATCCATGCAGTCACAAAAACGTGCAAGTGTGCAGACTTCCGCACAGACATGTTATCAAGGACCCTCCGAGCTACGCGATAACAGAAATTATCGACAACTCTGTTTAAACCACGCAGAGACCTTTACAGAATAAAGATCTCTGCATACCAAATCTGTTATTTTCATCCAAAAATATCAGACTGTAAAAAAATTAGTCCAGCATGATGTTTAATCTGTTATGTTTACTTTATATTACTTTTTATAAGTAGGGCCAAGCATTTGATTTTTCATTTTCCTGCAGCATCCTGGGTTCTCATATTAGCACTCAGTGTTGTTATTTTTATTATTTAAACACACCACCATTCTTTCCCTAACATTAACTAACGATTTTAGTTGCCTTAGTTACACCTTAATAAGGTTGATATTGTAGGAACAGGAATTGTATCATACTTAACGCTTTGCAAACACACAATTGCTCAAAAGTTTAGAACCACTTGTCATTTCAGTAATTCTTGTTATTTTATTCAATAATAGTGTTTTTTTAATTATATGAAATAAATACCCAAATGTATTTTAAGATTTTTTATTTAGTATTTCAAATATTTAGGGAAAAAAGGTTATAACTGATAAATAACACTATTTTAGTGATTTCTCATCAAAGTATCCACCGTGAGATTTAATCTCTGCAAATATTAGGCATTCAGTTTCTAGAGCATGAGGGAATAATCTAGAATTTCCTCATAATTCTGGAGCCACATA
Source organism: Lucifuga dentata (assembly GCA_014773175.1). Lineage (NCBI taxonomy): Eukaryota > Metazoa > Chordata > Actinopteri > Ophidiiformes > Bythitidae > Lucifuga > Lucifuga dentata. The sequence goes on along the minus strand of VXCM01003030.1, from coordinate 2,494 downwards.
CAGCTTCTCTACATGAATCTGTAGAGAAGCTGTATGTGGTTCCAAAGATTATGAGGCATAATACTAACAGACATAGTATAATCATTTGGGGTCCAATAGTCTGAGACCACTGTGAAAATGCTTCTATTTTACATTCTTTTTTAATTTAATACAAGATTTTTCATGACAAATGATAATATCCTTTTACCAATTTTAGTGAAAAGTTGAAACTTTGGAAAATGTACATGAATGTCAGAATATTTTAGTATTTGGTACAAATGTCAGAATATCTTAGTATTTGGTACGAATGTCAGAATATCTTAGTATTTGGTATGAATGTCAGAATATCTTAGTATTTGGTATGAATGTCAGAATATCGCAGTATTTGGTACGAATGTCAGGATATCTTAGTATTTGGTACGAATGTCAGAATATTGCAGTATTTGGTAGGAATGTCAGGATATCTTAGTATTTGGTACGAATGTCAGAATATCGCAGTATTTGGTACGAATGTCAGAATATTGCAGTATTTAGTATGAATGTCAGAATATCTTACTACTGTGTAATATCTTAGTATTTGTATACCACTCTACATACTGTGGTATGTCCTCCTTTAGCTTTAATGACAGCATCACTCCAGCTGGCATGGACTCCACAAGTTTGTGCAAAACCTGATGAGCCAAGTTATCCAGCATGATCTGTCAATGTTCCAAAGAGCTTCTTGTGATGTCAGACTTTCTGATTATTTCCACATTTACATGGAAAACATCATGGATTTTCAATGTGGTCTCAGACTTCTGGAACCTGCTGTATGTACATATGAAACAAAACTAGTTTTACATCACTGGAAACATTGATTGTATGTGAAAATCACTAGTGATTCCAAACTTTTGAGTGGTAATGTACATGAACTATAATACAGATAGAAACAAGTATTGCGTTCCTTGCGCTCAGCATTCATGATACGTATTGAGCAGCTCCCATGTGGCAATATGTGTGACTGTATGTGTGCTGTAAAACCCAGCATGACATTTCCCGGATAAAAAGAGGTCAATACGTTAAAGAGTGATTACAACTCGGNGGGGGGGGGGGGAGATGACACATGTAACTGTATGTTCCAAAGATCAGTTCAACAATCAACAGTGTCAGAATCAATGAATCCTTCACACCAGAGACACTTTAATCCGCCTCGTCTTTGTCTGCAACGAGTGCAACCATTTCGTATTATGTCGCTATGAAGTGCTAATCTCAGCCTGCCGCTGCCTGTCGGATCCTAATTAGAGTCTGTGGAACTCAAAGATTCTAAAGTAGAATTATATGGCCCATTTACAGTCCGTATTACCTATTTCTGTTCTCAGAAAAAGTGTTAAAAGAGTTTCATCTTCATCTTACGGTGGGAGTTGGGGTTGTATTATTTATAGGTGAACCATATTATTTTATCATAAAAGTTCTACATGTTCTTTTACTTTTCCTCTTTGCTCTTCTTCTACGTCTCTCCTCCAACTCAATTTTCCTTTGGGGATTATTAGAATTCAAAGGTTTGTATTGGAGCTTAATCCTCTCATGTAAAATTATGAAGATAATTTAGTTCAGCTACAGTTAATCTAACTGGTCTATGAATACACAAAGCACAAGTGCAATAAATGGAGAAGAGAGATAGAATATCCACAGACTAAACACACTCACTTTACTTGTAATGTTAATGTGAACTTGAATAATCACAAAAAGACAGTTAGTTAATACATACATGGATTAAGGCAACAAATGTATTTTTTTTCCTAACGTCATGAAAACAACATAATTAGATTGAAATCTATATAATTGGAGGTACGCCTACTCTAAGTAACAGACTTAGATGATGTGGTTGTAAATGGATTTATTCAGGCATGTAAACATTACAATCAGAGGAAGCCACCTCCGCCTGGCAGACTTTCCTCATACTCCGACTACACAATCCATTGGTGCAATACAATTCAGTGAGCCATGTAATCCTATTAATTCCAGTATATCTTACTCACATTTTTCCTTTATCGCAGATAGACAAAAAAGTTGGATGTAGCTTGTGTAAAGGTACTGAGTGAGAGGAATGATTGGGTTTACTGTTGAAAATGAAGTGGCTGGGATAAAGTTTGCTCCTCTAAATCTGAGGATAAGTACTGAAAACAGCTGATTGTCCCAGTGAGGTGAGAAGTGATACTTTGCCTAAAGTGATGGAGGTTGAGGAATGACAGGACAACTGTCCAAGATGAAGCTCTCAATATACTGAAGGATCTATAGTCAAACCAGCAGCTGCAGTCATTAATTCTAGTTAAGTTAATGAAAGGATGAGGTTGCGGCTACAAGCAGCCAAAACTGATTTCCTTTGTAGTGTGTCTAGGCTCATCCTGGGGGATGGGGGAAGAGCTTGGACACTGGAAGGAGGCAGCTGAAGCAGTCAAGGTATCTAGGATAGGTATGTAGATAGATAGATAGATAGATAGATAGATAGATAGATAGATAGATAGATAGATAGATA
>VXCM01003029.1:0-61018 GCA_014773175.1 Lucifuga dentata | reverse complement strand
TTCTTTATCTCTATTCCCTGTAACCTCACCATTCCACTTGAGTCCCTCTCATTCACAGCCATGTAACATTTGAGAATATTATACTTCATTGAATTCCAACTAATTTATTTATGCTGGTAATTTATTATTTGTTTGATATTTGGCTGCTTAGTAGTGAGAGACAGTTTCTGTGATCTTTTTCCTTCTTTTCTGTCATTTAGCAATTTTTTTCTTTTTGGAATATAAATGTATTTTACAGCATCTCTAAAATGATTCGTGTGGCCAGTGGAAATTCAGTTGGATTCTTTAAATCCTGCACACCTTCTGTATTCCTTTACAGTTTTGCCTTGACCTCCAGATGGATGAGTAGGAAATGAAAAAGATTGCAATTTTGGGTTTATGGATCCATTCTTTTTCCATGAGGCGAACTCAACCAAAACATAACATTTCAGAATATTCAGCTGTATAACATGAAAAGCAACAATATTTTACTAATGGGTTTCTATAATAAATGAATCATCAACTGAAACACATCTCTACTACAGTGTCCAGGTTTTACTATTAAAGGAGTTAATATTTGTGTCAGCAATGAGAAAGTGTTGTATACTCCATAAATGGGTAATTGCCTCACATCAAAATTACTTGACGTGGTTAGTTAAAGCTGGATAGTATCAGTTACATGTACTAAGCAAAGCGTTGGTTAGTGCAGTTGCGAAATAAATCGAAATCTCTTGTTGCTATAAACCACATTTATTTGGAAAAGAAATGCATTTAGTCTAACCAAACAGTTTTCCCCCAACATTCAGCCTCATTTGAAAGCCAAAACTGATTCTTGTTCCCAAAACACAGCATTTATTGATACTCTTGTGTACTGTTTCCTTGTCACTAAAAGTCAGACTCATATTACATAATTTCCTGTATATAACAGTTGACACAGTGATGTGTTCAGTAACTCTCATAATGAATATTTGACAGATGTCAATGTCTATGTTCATGAACTATTAGAGATATTTTACAACAACTTGCACATTAATGGAATTGCATCTTTTCAGCAATTCCACTAATTGCTAAATTAAATAATATGCTGCCCAAGCATATATTTTCAGTCCAACAGATCTGGATCCTTATCAAGATCCAGACCAAATTGCATTGAGATTGGTGGATTTGAAGAAATTGACTGATTAAATAAATAAAATAAAATAAAATAAAATAAAATAAAATAAAATAAAATAAAATCTTGCAGTGGTAATAAAGTATTTAAAAAAATAAATAAATAAAAAAACAGAATATGCACCAGAATTTAATGGGTTTGTCTGTGAGCCCACCATATCACCACTTTTCATCAAAATCAGTTCATAACTTTTTGAGTAATCCTGGTAACAAACAAACAGATACTGGAGAAAACATAATCTCCTCTGAGAAATAAACCAAAAATTATAAAACATTAAACCCTGGCCACTGATACACTAATCTGACTGTCTGCATTATTTTCAGATAACCAAGCAGCTCCGACAGAGTAAAGCCATATTTCACCGTAGCATGTAAAACAGGAAGTCACCAACAAGACTATGGTGCACATAACTATAAAACTATAATATAGCATGAAGAAAAGCTGATAATGACTCACTATTGTGTTTCTTGACATTTCAGAATGGACAGCTCACTCAGAAACATTATAATTAGTACCTTGTAAACAATTAATTATGGCATCAACTCTAACCTTTTACCCACCAGGCATGGGTTTTAATGTCTTTGCTGGCATGTCACAGCTGTGAAATAATGATCTTGTGGATTGTCATATTGTCAAAAAATAATGTGTGCGTGTAGTAATTCTAGTTCAGCAATAAAACGAGGATTCACTGTGGATTTGTTTAATACTGACATGCATAATACAGAGATCATAACTCAGGAAACATCAAATCCTGGTTATGATCATAACCATTACGTGACTCAGTACAGGGAGACTAGTGGAAGTAGACTGGCACTGTCTTGACCTCCAAGTAAAAGTAAAGAATCTGAAATCAGCTTTGTGTGGAAATACTATAAATTCTCCTTTCAAATTAACAACAGTCATTTCATTTCCCTGTCACAGCAATTTAGCCTTTCCAGCAGTTTTTAGATTTCTTGGAAATTCCTGCTGTTAGTTAGAACAATTGAATGTCGCGTACGAGCTCCTAGAGCAAAGTTTTTAATTCAGCTACATTTTCCAGCAGTCGGAGTTTCACTTATTACCTTCAGCGGCCTGATGTGTTTTTAAAGAGTATTGAGAGGAGTAAAGCTCATTACAGCAACATTAGAGCCCATTAACTTGTTTGATGTGGCTTTTACAGCAGAGTACTGAGTTGTTTGATTGGTCTACACACCACCACACCGCTCCATAAGATATGCTCCCATGCCTCATGCCCCCCTTTGGAAGCAGAGGAACTTTCAATAGTAGGGAAATTTCCAAATGTTCAATGTTAAACTTGATTTTATTAAAATTCAATTTGATTTTACTAAACATCAATAATATGAACTGCATGTTTCCTTTGACCTTTCTTTCAATAATTTCTGTTGGGCAAATAAAAATACAAGTTAAACTTTGTCTGATTTTTCAACTTTAGTTCTATTGCCACTTTGAGAACCTGCAGCAACTACATCAGTTTAGCATTCTCTGTGCAGACGTTGAGTAAATAGTATAGTGAATATAGTAGGAGTAGTGAATATAGTAGTGAATGTATTTGATCTCTTGGAACCTACCACTTGTATTTTTACCCAAATCACTATAAATTGTACTTTATTGTGCTTTATATATTGAAGAATTGATATAAATCAAACAAACAGATGGAATGAGTGAGAAATGTGGTGTCAAACAATGAAATGGTATGAAGTCAAGGTATCACAATAAATGAAAGGGTTGTAACAAACAAGGTGCATGCAAACAAAAAATGGGCATAAAAACAGAAAAGTGAGCAACATGTAAAAACAAAAATGTCCACAATGCAAAAAAAAAAAAAAANAAAAAAAAAAAAAAACAAAAAAACAAAAAAAAACCCACAAAATGTAAAATATAAATTTTACATAAGTTATTTTTATTTTCACTATTTAATATATATATATATATATATTTCTATTTTGCCCCACTTGAACTATTCGGTAAGGCACCTCCCACTTTGAGACNCCGCAAAAAAAGGGGAAAACTAAAATACAATTTAAAACAAATACAAACAAAAAACTAACAACACAATAACACAAGTAGCTATTTTTTTAATCCAATAAAAAAGAAAACATTTTAATAAACAATAACTCTGTTTTGACCTACAGGAAATTATTCGTTGATAATCTGTTGAGGAGCTTCAATTTGAGATCAACAACGCTTTATTGTCACATATTGCAGGTATAGTAGGTTCATAGATTTTTTTTTTTTTTTTTTAATGCCATGGGTTTTGAGTTATACCTTTTGTGTGTTGATTATGTATAAAGAAGAAACAATTCATGGAATCATGATTTTGAGTATCAATTAAAAGTAGCTGAATGATGAAATTACTTTAGGTAACAATGATGTGTAACCAGTGCAATTTTATATGTAACATGCTGCAAACAATATGGAATATCATAGTCACAATGTCGCAATTGAGTTACAGTGGTAGGTTACAGCACACTGTTAAAACCCTTGAGAGCAGCTCCAAAAGGGATGTTTTTGTTGGTCTTTATGACACCAATAGAAAAGGGTAACAACAGCACGCCATAAGAAATTGATACAACACAAAAGTAACTCTGCCTCCAAGAAATGTTCCCTCTGGCTCTTTATGTTCTTGAAATGGCCTTTTTCAAAACACCACTGGGCAAAACATTTCCAGAATGTTTCTACTGCACTATCGCTGAAATCTGCCAAGCCAGGCCAGTTCTTACAGCCAGCCATATGGTATGTATACAGCAAAAGAATAAAATGTAAATTTACAACACAGGGAGTGAAGAACACACTCTATGTTAAATAATGTTTTCCAATAAATCATACATTACCTCCTTAACAGCCTCATCTCATCACTCAAGAATAACAAACACTGTGTAATCAAACAGCACTGATGGTATTTTATTTATTGAGAGTAAATCTACATGTAACACCATTGAGCAATTACAGTGCTGGGCTTAACGACTCTCTCAATTTACACTGGCTTATTGCCAAAGAGAAAAGTAATGCCTCAATTGATCAATGAATTTAATTTCCTAAATGTGCATGATAAACAATAAACAAGATTTATAATAATTTACTAACAAAGCCCGTAATGCGTTGCTTTTCAAACAAAATGTTACCCAAGAATGTAAATTCATGACAAGCATTTGAGTTTGTAGAAGAGGCAATAAATGAGTTTTGAAGATTGATTTGCAGTGTTATTGATTAGTTTTTTTGATGATGCAAGAGGAACACAGATTCAGTTTTATGTGATCAAAGAATTATTGGCTCCTGTTCACGATAGTCAATGCCACTGTTTGTCATCATAGGAAAAAAAAATGGGTGTGAGTTTCTGCAATATTCTGCATCAGATGCCATAATATATAGCTTTGATGTTCCGCCTACTGCTGCAATACCATTGACAGTAGAGCTGTCAATCAGAAAATTCAAATCACCCACTGGCGGCAGCACAGCACAGTGGCTGATTGTGGCCTGAACACAGAGAAAGGTAAAGAAAACATATGGCAGCAGCTTATAGGAGCTCTTCAACTGGCAGCTGCATCACTAGATTGTATCAGTTTTCTGGCGATATTGGTGATTATTTGTTAAAACCGAGAAAGTATATGTGAAAATGATCTTAACATATTTCTGACATATCTGTTTCTAACTCGCCATTGATTTTGCAACTGGTCTCAGGTGATCTGAACAATTTTCATACTGAGTGAGCTGCAGGACAGCAGAGACACAAGAAAACAGGTCTGTTAGAAGATTCTTCTTCTACATGGACAACAAGGAGAACCAGATGGTCCTGATTTTCAAGTCTCAGAATAATTAGGAATGCAAGTTTTAGTTTCCCAAAAATGAACTTTTGAAGTAATATTTATGAAATGCTGCACAGAAGTAGAATTAAGGCTAGAATTCAGGAGCATAAACAGGTTAGATCTATGTTTTACCCAAAAAAGAATCTCTCTCTCCCTCTCTCTCTCTCTCTCGTACGGGATTAGTGGACTGACTGTGGGCAGAATAGAGTTCAGACTCAGACATAGTAAAGGACAATGTTACAAAATGTGATTTGCAGTGTGATGTCATTAGAATAATCNTTTTTTTTTTTTTTTTGGTGCTGCAAATTGCTATGACTGTGCTAATACATTCCTGATACAGAAAATATGGAATTGTAGAGGAAACATTCTTTGCTTTCACCTCAACCATGTTTTCTTATATTAGAACACATTATGATTGGCTGACAAATGTTCATTATTTTCATGTATCGCACAGTATCACGGAGAGCTTTTAAACTGGTAGTTTTTTTTTTTTTTTTTTTTTTTGCCAATCTAAATGCATTTTAGGTAAGGTAGGGAGAAATAGCCAAGCTCATTTACTGTTGGCTAATGTTTAAGCTGAGTTCATTATGTTCTGTGCCACTGATTATAGTCATTTACCATTAATATCAGTTAACTACCTTAAAGTAATAAGAGGATATAACATAATTAGGCCTAATTTATTTCCTTATTTATTGTGCTAATATATTGATTAATCGCTGGTGATATATACCATAGTGCATACTTTGTAATAAATTATGTAATTACCATTGTAGTTAATGAGCCAGAAGCTCTTATTCCTTCAAAGTTATCTTGTTACCCTTGATTTCCTGTAATTCCACAAATCCCACTTTGTCTGGGCTTTTCTCCTGAGACCACAGCCATGAGGGATGGGGTGTGAATGACTGAAACTAAAGCCCAGGAAAAAGAACTATAAGTCCCACGTGAACTGCCTGACTGTCAGAGTTTAGGACCCATGTGATAGCACAGCACTTCTGTCAGAATAATAATACCTGAAAACCTTGAAAGCCAGTCGATCAAAGGGCTACACAGACTGACACACACACATGCACAACAACTAGAAAATCTGATTCATCCAACTTGATGATCAAGGTATGAACCTTCAGCTACGTGAAAAATGTATCAGGAATTAATTTGATTTTCATTAGGAGAACATTATACTTGATAATGATGAATGCACAGAAATTGCCTGGAGGATTTTTCAAATATAACCAAACATTCAATTCTGTCAAGTTTTCTCAAAATTCACACTAGTGAATTCCTACTGTCGAGAGGACCTGAAATTATAGCATCTCATCTACATTCTTGGCTGAGATGTGGACTACTGACTAAAGCACTATTGTGCTCTGCAAAACTCACATCGGTAAACTGCGGAGATGTTGTGTTAGACCTTATTTAGCTTAGATATTGGGATGTCCATTTGGGGGAAAAAAAAGAGAAATAGAAAGGAAAAAAGCAAAGGGCAAGGGGAAAAGGGGAGAGAAAATTAAGGGAACATGTAGGGTTACATGATGACATCTCAAAATCACATCTGATAAATGTCAGTATTAAAATTATGAAAACCTCATTAAATTGGAGGCCTTGTTGCATGTGCGCACACACACACACACACCTAGTGCAATTCTACATTTTTTGAGGAAATTCTTTACATAATGTTTTCCATGTAGTAGCCTATATTTTTTTGCATTCACTGAACACTAGAACACTAGTACACATTGCATATACTGTACTGTGCAAATAATCTATTGCATATATATCAAAATATGTATAGAGAATCTGATACAAGCAGTTTGAGAAAAGAAGATCTCTCTCTCAATGCCTCTCCTGTGGTTTATTCCATTTTTTTCTGTTTGTCTTAGAGAGCTTGTGCTAGGTTGAACTGTTGATGTGTCGGTCTGTAATGCGATTTGAGAAACTGTATGTGATAATGGGTTATACAACTACAACTTACTTGATCCCAAACAATGTTATGTACATCATCTTCAAGCATGCAGGTGTGACTGCTCAAATTTCACTCACATATTGCAAGCATCAGAAGAACCCCTACATGATAAATTTTAATGAATGATTCATCTTCATCTACATTATTAGTCTGTTGGTTTATTACTGTTTGTTTTGTTCCATTCCTCAGATGGCCAAATTCCAAGTCAGAAAGCTGGCTGTTTCTAATCCTAACGAGAACTCTCCTATTACTTCTATGGACTGATAAGGCACTAGTCTGTGACACTCAATTTTCAAGACCTAAACCCTATCAAGGAACTATCAAGTGATAGGATTGCTGCAGGACTATTAAGTGAATGTCTAATTAACTTATTATAAGGCATTTCTGAGCTGGCTATCAAATCCTTCCTCTAGGCACCGATGCATCCATCTGACCTGATTTGATTGCACAGTCACAGTAATGAGCTCTGTGATGTCCCACATACAGCTTCACTTCACTTCCCAGCTGCAACCAGCAGCAAAGAGGTGTGTGTGGGGTTGGGGGTTGATTGTATATGAGACTGAGAGACCAGAGGAGTTCTATTAGATATACGACTGTAAAAATGCCCCTGCTGATATTTAAAGGTTAATTTGTTTGTTTCACTTATTAAATGGCTGTCCATTAACTTTGTACGTCAGATGGTTAGGAAATGTTTAAGTGGGTTTGTGTTGAATCCTGTCAAGAATATAGCAAGAAAAGTAACACACAGAATTGCATTAGCATTCACTTGAAGTTATGTTTAACTTTATTTTTGTTGTTTAATGTATCTGAGCAATCCTGTGAGGGACAGTCAATTAAATTAATTTGTTCATTCACTCATTCATTAATTCATTCATATAAATAGATATTACATACATATAATTCATTTAAAGCCATGTATAAATGTACTACATTATATTGCTGTTTATAGTACAATTTAGCAGTTGACCAGTTGCTACACAAAAGTCTGTCAAGAATATGAATGTATTTATGCGTGTGTGTGTGTGTGTGTGTGTATGCAGATGGATGGAGGAGGNTGTGTGTGTGTGTGTGTGTGTGTGTGTGTGTGTGTGTGTATGCAGATGGATGGAGGAGGTGAGGAATGAGAAGGAGAACACTGCATTTGGAAACATGACGTGAAAGAAGAGAAACATTGTACGGAATAAAATTTTACTGTTTGAGTGTTGTGTCAGGTGAGAAGAGAAGAAAGGAGAGTTTATTTTCATGCAAAATGAAATGATTTGCATAATATGCATGAAATTCATTTGCAAGACTCCCCCAAACTTTGCATTAAAATAACACTGAAAGCAAGGAAGCAAAATGTGTTGGAGGTCAGTCATATACTGTGTCAACTGGCAACTGTAAGGAGTTTTGTCTTTTGTTTTAGTAAGTAACCCACTGGGACTTTGTTTTACACCTGTAGAGGTGAGTTCTGCTTACTGATCAAGCTACTTGTTTTACACATCCTAAAATATAGTGTGCATGACCCAACATATAGCCATAGGTCATCTGCTTAAGTTGAATATGAAGAACACAGTACGGAGATTTCCTTAGGATTACGGTATCTGTGTGTATAAGCTGTGGCTTTAAAACGTTCACTTTATCCATCTGCTATTCTCTCTCTCTGAATCCTCTTCTGGCTGAAGTCAGAGAGGTTCACTGCACCGGCCCCTCTTGTATTGGAACAACTATGAATATAAATAGGAGAGCTCCTCAAGGTATTACAGCTCATCCACACTTGGCACCTGGTTGAGAATGTCAATACCTGCATAATACAGGAATGGTAATTTCCTTAAGTTTCCAAAAGGTTATAATGGTTAAGGTTTTGAGGTACAACTTAGACATTACGGTGCACATAATAATATACTGTTAGGGTCAAGGATATGACAAGTCTCTGTCCTAATCCTTCTTAAACCCTAACCCCTCATCAAAATCTGTATTTGAGGTGAAATTAAGTGATGTTGTGTAGGAGGAAGGGGTTTTCTATATGGTTGTTAGGAATCAGGAAACATCTAATATCCAAATGGAATATCAGGACTGTCAGGATTTAGTCTTGCTTATTTGTGAGCGGCATTATTGAACGCATCTCAGCTTTTAGGCCTCCACTGATAATTAATCTAATGAAGCATCAGAAAAAGGGGAATTCGTTCTTGAATTGAACTGTTAAGCTCTCTGCATGTGCAGCTTGTAGTGAGCGATGGCAAATAAATATTGCTCATCATTTTAAACAGTATATAGTATAGTATTTTAACAGCATTGAGGGCGTTTTTACATCGATGTTGTTTTGTCTGGTTCAGTTGGAATAGGATTTGGTTCCTCTCTTGGTACGCTTCCTTTGGGAAAGTCTTGCCACAGCAGTCACACTCAGGCGCAGACCAAAACAACTGTACAGAGACATTATGAGGAGGTGGTCTTGGTCTGGCATCAAACCAGCTCTGGAGATGTTAGTTTATGGCATGAACTAGATCCAAGCTAATTCTGAATCAAGGGCAAGGCGATCCATTGAGCTAATGATTGATATAGAATCACAGAGGGCTTGGTACACATAGTTAACACTAAGAAGTGAACTCAAAACAAATCAAATGAATGCTGTGACATATCCAGCTTATCTAACATGTTTTTGGATTGACATGTTGAAGGTTAACATGTCATGGTATGTGCTAAGAATGTGCTCCATTCTCTTACAGCCATCTAAAGACAGCATATCTTCTTTGCATAATGTAATTAACCGTTTTTTCTAGCCACTGTCTTAAAGTTCAGTCATATTCTGCATTTTGCTGTTTTGCTTTGTGTATGACCCAAACGATGACTAAGACTAAAAATCTATTTCAATTCTGTTGTTTTTCCTTATTATTTAGCTATCCGGTAAACTTCTCCTTACTGTTTTGATTGTATTTCTCCTGCCCCCAGACATTTCTGACCAATGAACAGAGCGTCTGACATGGCTTTTGTTATTATATTTTTGTTCATTTGGATTTTTTTCTGTGTGAAAATAAAGCCAAGAGGTATATGCAACACTGGAACAATTCAGTCACTGATTAGATATTCAGAACAAAACAAACAGGTCTGAAAATGGCCTTAGAAACAATATTGGTGGGAATCATGAAACTTTGTGCAATATTTGTTGTATTAATAAGAGCATATATTGTCACACAATCATGTTCTTTCATTCACAAATGCCTGTTTGGTACTTCTTTATCTACATGTTGGGAAAACTATTGATGAAACACACCATCACACAAAATTAAGACCTGTTTTACTCTGGTGGTAAAATTTCAGGGGTATGAAATCTGGCAATGTTTTACCCTGTATTTGCCTCACATGTAGTGATCAATACATTTGATCGATAAGCCCACTCAGCTGATCAGTCAGTTTATGGTGAGTTTTGATCCGATCTCACACATTCTTGTGGTGCTGAGTCTTCACATCTGCTGTACTCTGCATCTGTCTCCCTCACACACACACACACACACTCCACCCCTCGTGTATAGCAATCACACACACTACTGTACGCAATGTTGTGTTTACCTGTTATCTTAGTGCCAGTCTCTTAAAAGTATGGAGCTCTAAAGCAGAATTGATATTTCCTTTGCTGATTTAACATGTCAATGTTGCTTTAAAACCAGACAAAGCAGGATAAATTGTGACTAAATTGTAAATATGAAGCAGCTCATTCACATGCCGATTTTCATTTGCATTTAGCTGTGACACACCTTACAAAAACGAAACCTTAATGGGACAACAGTGCATTGATTAATATAAAGGAAGCTTTATGAATGAGCTTCAATTGTGATGGTGCTCATTTAGTGTGATGCTGTGTAGTTACTGTGATTTGTTTTATGAATAGTGCCTTTAATTTTGGGGACTGAAATAATTTTTTTTTTTTTTTAAGCAAATTGTACAGCTGGACCACCAACATGCCTGGCTTGAACCAAGCAAATGCACAAAGAGCATTATCAGGCAGGAGACATATCCAGAGTCGAACAGGAAAAGACAATGAAACAGTTTTAACAGAATAGGCTATTAAAATTCCATTTGAATCATAGCAGTCTGCAGTCGTAAAAAACAGCAAAGCTGGGTAACACACAGAGCCTGATGCTGCGACTGTGTGACTCAATCCTCCCCAGAATTCAAAAATGTTGCTCCTTCCTGTGATCAGTCAGCCTGGGGCAAAACTGGCACTGCCGGACTGTGGCTAAGTGAGAGAGAAAGAGAGAGAGAGAGAGAGAGAGAGAGAGAGAGAGAGAGAGAGAGAAAAGGAAAAAAGAGAAAGCGAGGGAGAGGAGAGAGGAGAGCAAGATGTTGGTGTATGTGTGTATGTGTGTCAGGCCCTGGGCCATGATACAAAACTTCCTTTGAACCAAGCAGCTGTGGGCTGCAGAACTGATATAATATTTAATGAATTAATTACATATACATTGAAAAATGCATTGGTTAGGGAGTGTACCTTTCATGCTGGGGAGCTGGGAAAAAGTGGTACTACTAGTTATGATTTGGCTTGTTGCCCTCCTCTCTCTCTCTCTCTCTCTCTCTCTCGCACACACACACACACACACACATACANCCTCTCTCTCTCTCTCTCTCTCTCTCTCGCACACACACACACACACACACATACATACACACGCAAGCAGGACAATTTGCGTTTATTAAAATCTGTGCATAGAACCAGAATTTGAAGTCTTGGTAATATATGCAACAAAAGTTTTATTTCTGAAGGCAAAATCTCATTGTTAGCAGCGTTACACGGACATCATTAAATTCAGTGTGCTTGCATACACATTTATATTATCTAAAATATATTTTATCCTGCTAAAACCACATCTTGTTTATTTGAATGTAGGGTTTTGCTAATAGGCTATTACTTAGATACCGAGATACTAAAATGCTTTATTCAATTTTCTGTTGAATTTTTTCTGTGCAGGGTCCGTTTCCATGGTAATATTTAGAGAATTTTTTAAATAGACAGATAATTATTAGGATATGAAGAACTAGTACCTGTAATTCAAAGTGAATTTTAAAATGCTAATATGGTAAATATAATTTTCTAATTTAGTTTCCTTCATGAATTTTTTTCTTACAATTAATACACAGTAGGTGTTTGATTTTTAAATAGATTCTGTGGATTGTTACAACTTTCCATGTGATGTATGCCAGCGTGTCACCACTCCCATCATTTCTGCTTACACCGCATCCCTACCAAGTGGCACATATATCAAATCCTCACAGAAACCCATAGCTCATCTTTCCTTTAGCAAACTACAACACACTATGCAGCGTTACCTGACTTTTCATATAAGATTAATCTCTTAAATCAGGAGTGTTGGACAACTTAAAACTGATAAATCTCTACTTCCGTAAAACGTGCAGCTTTCTCACAGCTTTCACTTATACAGGCAGCCTGACATTATCATGCTTCTTCTGATTGGAAATATTACTTGAGTAAATATAGTACTTTACTTAATCTTGCTCACTTCTCGGTGATCCATTTAAAACATTCTTACAAGGATAAATCAGTGTTTGTGTTCTTTTCTTACACGTGCACCAACTTATCTGAAGTGCACAGATTACCAGTGATTTATACATATAATAGCCATACCCACAACAAGTTTGCTCAATAACAGATAGATGGTGTTGCCTAGCAACTGCTGAGTGCCATAACTGCAACTAGTACCTGCTGCTGGAGGCAGACTCCATCTTGTAGGTTTCTCTGTCTTCTAATTGGCCAGGTGGGTAAACACTGATCCCATGCTCCTCCATCCTCCCGTTTTCAGCCAGGGTCTCATTTGACAGATAGTGTTGGCATTATGCTAACCTTCAGACTGGGGGAATGCGCACAAATTCACTGCTACTGGCATGAATTGAAATGACAACATGAAATATGGAGGACATTTACTCTCCAACTGAGAAGCCCATAAATTCACTGCCTAAAAGTATCCATACTGCAACAATACATCAGCGGTGGGTTGTTCCTCATTCCCAATCAATTAGAAATTATTCAGGAGGTAAATTGCATGAAATGTGCTTGTGGCACTTCAAGCGCAGAGAAGTCAACAGGCTGCAGGGCCAGGCTGGTAATTATAAACAAGCAGACAGAGGAGCTAAGCTAGATGCAAATGTCTGCTTTACACCATGTCCTACTTTTCTAAGATGGGAGTGTGGCAGAATGACACCACTTTATTTTGACAGATGAGAAGCTATCAAGTAAAATATTATAGATAGATAGATAGATAGATAGATAGATAGATAGATAGATAGATAGATAGATAGATAGATTTTATTTTATTTTGTTTTATTTTATTTTTTGAACAACTGAGCAAATTATTCTTTTTGGCAGAATTTCATCTAAGCATACTCCTATTGCCCTCTTTCCAAATGAAACCTTTTAGTTCAGGTTTGGGGAGGAGAACTGGCTGCAGCTATCTATCAGCCTCATTGTTGATTGTTGGCACAGTGTTAACCACATGTACATACACATACAGCAGTTCACGTGACTGAAGCTTCAGAAACTTTCACAGTGTTGATGAGATGCTGTTTCTTGTGGATGTCTTGAAAAGGTGTGTCACCCTGCTGTTTATCAGTACTCACATCACTGCATAATTAGTCACAATTAAGTCTAGAACAAGCTACAAATGGGAGCAAAATAGAACGCTTAATTATCTTTCTCTTCCACTTGCTTTTTGCCATAGAAGGGACATGCAATGCTAATTAGCTTGTCCTTAAAATACTTCACATTTTAGATCAACAGGTTTGGAAAACAATTTAATCTTTGCTGTCAAACAAAAGATGTTTATACTATATAATGTATAGTTTGCTGTGCATTGATTGGTAGTTAGTATACACCTAAATGTCTGTAAAATATCCCTCACTCCTGCATCAAATACAACCTCCATATCAATAATTCAATGACCTCATGAAAAAAACAGTGAGATGTTGAGATACTTGTTGGAAATAATAATGTAATAATTTCTACAAGTATACTTGTAGAAATTATTTCAGTATACCAAATTTCTGTATATTCTGCCTAAATGCATTTTAATATAAGATGAGACTCCATTGATAATTGGCATCTAATGAACAGATTATTCTAAAGCACAACACCATTGCAAATGCATATTAATCGGCTAATTTTCCCAACATATTTATGTGTATGTGACAGAGTATGAGTGTGCATATTTTTCTGAATTTTTATCTTTGTGTGCATACATAAATAGGCACATTTGCTTTTTTGCTACATTTACACCAACAGTGAACTTATTCTTTTTTTTTTTTTTTTTTTTTTTTGCTCATGTTCCACATATTGGATATGTGTTTTAAACAAGGGGGAAAAAAAACAAAAAAACAAAAACTTGGAATCAGATATTCTAGGATATGTTTGGGCCACATTCATATGTGGAAATAAGTCTGATATGTATCACATATCTGCCAATGTGACTGTAATCTAAACACACAGATTGGAACTTCCCTGTCATTCCAACTTGCATATGAACATAGCAGCAATCATTGCCAGACATGTCAAGCTGCAGTAAGTGTTCTCCAACAAAATCCCTAATAAAAAAAAACCTCCCCACTCCCACCCACCTCCTACAGTAAAAGAAAATTTTCCACATTTCATGCCAGTAAATCAAATTTTCATTGTCAAAATCCTGCTAACAAACAGACAAATAAGAACATAAATCCTTCTTCTGGATCCTGTGTGACCCAGAATATGATCTGGATTACCATCAAAACACGCAGTTTTCTTAAAAAAATGAGCCACTATTTTAGTGAAATAATACCATTAGCATTGATTTTATAAGGTAAAAACTTATTCTGGATCCTGGATCCAGAAAATAATCATAAATGCAATCCCTTTTTCCTCTTGCCATTATCTATTCTCTGCAGAATCTGTCCCCCAAATTTCATCTAAATTGATCCATAACTTTTTGAGATATCCTGCTAACAAACAAGCAAACAAACAAATAAATGCATGTGATCACAAATCATTGTGAACCTTTAAAGATGCTTCAGAAAGGAGTAGTTTGTATAGTTTTTGTCTATATGTCTCAGAAACTAAAGCCTCGTAGTCGTGTGTGTTGTTTATGACTAAACTGTGCAGACACAGGTATCAGATTTAAAAAAAACAAAACAAAAACAAAAAAAAAAAGAAGACAGAAAGACACCGGTAGAAATACATACAAGATATTAGCTTTATAATTCTTCATCATTGTTACCCTATGACAAAACAAAAGAACAACACTGACCTAAAATCAGACTTCCCTCATATCTGCAGTCATGTTCTTTGATGGTTTTAAGAATGTCAAAACACTGCGGATTCTCAGACTGTCGCAGTCTCCATCTGCATACATGATCAGACATGTCTAACCATTCATCGGGCCTGTGGCATGAATCAGTGTAACAGCAAGAACTTAGACAGCCATGTGTCATGGAAAACACCAGAAAGTGTTGGTGACGATCTCTGAAGACTTAGAGAGGAGTAAATTCATTTGCTGTGGTGCTGATGATAACGTAG
Organism: Lucifuga dentata; assembly: GCA_014773175.1. Classification (NCBI taxonomy): domain Eukaryota; kingdom Metazoa; phylum Chordata; class Actinopteri; order Ophidiiformes; family Bythitidae; genus Lucifuga; species Lucifuga dentata. Next base: position 45,575 of record VXCM01003029.1, on the reverse strand, counting down.
GTCATCTGTACACAGACTGGATGGTAGCCCCTTCAGGAAAGCAGAGGAGACGAAAGGGGGAGAAATGGAGCATGGGAAAAAGGGGGGTGCCTCCAAGCCCTCTCACACTGAGCTGGGAGGCGAGAAGGAGAAAAAAGCCATAGCATCTGATAAAAGAGTCATTCAGCTGAGAACACCAAGGACCTAATCGCCAAAAACAGCCTTGAGATTGAGCCAGATCCCAGAGGAGTGAAGAATGAGGAGACAGAGGGATTTCTGTAACCCTGTCGTTAAAAGCTTTTATGTATTTATTTTACTACGACACCTCTCAGAAGATATTAGAGATACAAAAAAAAAAAAAAAAAAAAAAATCATTACAGAATCAAGTTCAATCAACATTTATTAGAGCAGGACAAATACCAAAGGAAGAATGAGTAGGCAATATAAACAGTGAGAGGTTGAAACAGAGAACTCAAGCAGCAAGTTGAATTTATAAGGGTTTTATGGCCATGATTGTTGTGTTGCAACGTGCTTTCACATTTTAAAGAGCAACTTAACACCAAATCCGCTTTTTTGAGTTATTAAGGGCATGCTCTGGTCTGAATCAGGGACTAAATTGCTACTATGTTGCATTTAACGGTTGGTTTGGTTCAGTTTCACACAGGAAAAAATTCAATCGAACCAAAATACATTAACAAAAGTCATGTGAGCACATGCGCTCTACTCATTGGTCAGAAATGTCTGGGCGGCAGGAGTAACAAAATCAAAACAGGAAGAAGTTTAATATGCTGGGATAAATAAATAACATGGAACAAAGACAGAATTGGGATACTACTCATAATCATTTGATTTATATACTAAGACAAGTTTGACAGCAGAAGCTGGATTTGACTTTAAGACAACATCTGAAAAACCGCCTCCTGTTGCTTCATATTGCGTGGAGAAGACACATTGCCTTCAGAATAGGAGAACGGAGCGCATACTGAGTACATACAACCATACGCTAACCTTCAACATGTTCATCTCAAGATGTGTTAAGTAAATTTGATATGTTATGACCATTTCACAGCATCTGTTTCAATTGCAAAGTCAATCAAAGGTGTAGTTTAACTATAGTAAAATTTGTTTTATGTTCGATATGTTCAATGGCTTTAAGTATCTGCGTCTAACGTAAAACAGACTTCACTGCAGATATATTGAAACATTCACTGCATGTATCCTCTCCAGTTCCAGATCAATCAAAAGCTCAATAGATTTCCTTATAGTTAAGTTGGACTGCAAATACCTGATTAATGATTAAAACCCCTAGTTTGGACTGGTGCTCATTCACTGTGTATGTTTATTTAAATCTTTTTCTGAAACACAGACACAGTCATTCCGTTTGAATTAACATGGGCAGAGCACTATGTATATTGCACATGCTGCACTGTGTGTGAGCCTGGGGTATGGCTGCATCAGAGAACTAGATACAGTATGAGATGGCAATAGGTCACCCATTCATTTGAACATAACCCACTCCCCCAGGGCATATGAATTCCATATTTAGAATATAGGCAGCACAAATATAGCCCATGTGTGGGAGATGTTGGATCCCTTAATGTCAAATTTAAGGGGTAATAATGTTTTAAAGTGTTAGCAGTACATTGGTGTTCTTGGTCATCTTAACCGTGTTAGGTCTAAATACTCAAATTAACAAGTGGATAATATGCTTGAGCAATGCATCATATTTTATCAGCTAAGCTCATGTTACCCTTGTTTATTCTTCAAAATAACTAGTAGCCTAAAACTGTCAAAGTGAATATTTCAGTGAAGTGACAGTTTCTCAGGACTGTGCTAAAGAACAATATATAAATAAATGTATTTCTTTACTATTCTGTTACCTTTAGAGGACAACTCATCGTGCTCAAATTTCTCTCTTTAGAGCAGCACAAGTGGATTCACAAATTGAGCAGCATTTTTTTCCCCCCATATTTAATCAGATACAGATATTTCAGCTCCAGGAAAATATTTGCAATCAATTACTGATTAATAGCCCATCCCAGTTAAATGACGAAACAAAAATCATTAAATGACAGTGCTTATTTGTTATTCAAATAACTGTATTGACAAAACTCTACATTTAAATTACTTCAGACCAGGGACAGCCATGTGCTATGAAAAACACCTGAGAGTCCTAGAAGGTTTTCATTCCAATTCCTGATTGTTGTATTAATCAGTGAACCATTACAATTTTTATTTTATTTTTTTTTAAGATGTTAAGCTGTCTACAAATATCAGTTCCTTAAAATACTTTTCATTGCATTGTGTAGTAAAGAATATTGCAGCCCCTAGTTGCCACTATTGGGCTTATTCTCTTGCTAATTAATAGAATCTGAGCATCCTCCACTTGTCATCTGATGTCTACACATTAATATGGCCTTCAGTCTGCAGCTCGTGTTTTTAACTGATTAGAACAGGAGAATGAATTGTCTCAGGTCCTGTCTCTCAGGGCTGTAAATAATTTATTTGTCTCCCAAGGCCTGAACTATGACAAGTTGTCAATTAAAGTCAAGATCATGGCTGCTGACACATGACACTTTTCATTAAATCCACGGCCATGCAGGGGTATCTCTTCATTTTTAATCAGCCTTCTTTGGAAACAGAAGAAGCCGTTGAAATGTTTTTAATTGAGATATGTATTTAAACAGCTGGCAATTTTGCCCATTAATATAGATGTCCTTTGTGATGCCCCAGTTTGACTGGGTCATATGGTCAAAACTCAGATTGTCCATTGGATCAGTCTCATGACTTCATTAATTAAATCTTAAAAGGTTTTTAAATGTAATGTGGATATGAAGCAATAGCATGTGCTCACTGTCAGTGTTCTCGTTAGTAATATTAGAAGAGCTAAGAATAGTGTTTGCTCAAATAGCATGCACATAAATGGCTAATAAATGCATATTATAACTGAGTGTTTTATTTGATGTATAATATGAGATACAGGCTGCTAATGGGATTGTATATCATCAAAGCAGAAGGTTTACACTTTTTTAAATTTTTTTTTTAATTCAGCATTCATCAGTTGAGATGAAATGTAATCAATACATGGAGAATTCCTTTTCCTTTGAGCTTAAACTTTTTTGTTGTTTTGTTGCAGCGGTAGTATTTTAATATTTGATCATTCAGTCTAAAAAGAAAACGGCGCTATTCTCAGCATAGAACAGTAAAAAATGAGGTTGACCCAATTCACCGACAGTTTACACAGTGACAGAGTTCATTGTCAAGGGTAAACTCTGTCAACTGCACCTACATTGAATTATGCAGGAAGTAGGCAGGGGATCATTATGTGACATCTGCAGTGCCACCAAGTGCTGGCAAAATTATAGCCTGGAGTACTGTGTGATTGGCACCTAATGAGCAAATGTGAGTGACAATGAGCTTTAGCCTGGGGGCAACAACAGCATGGGGCGGTGGTAGGTCATGAATCAGGAATAATGAAACAGTTCAACGGTCTCCATCAATGTTATTGATTTTTCTTAGCATTGGTGTATGTTTTATGTCCGTGATCATCGACCAGCATTGCAGCTACTCACAAAAAGGTAGACTTGCGGAAGCAGTGTGTGTGTGTTAAAGGAACAAAGACACAGCAGGAGGAATGACCCATTCCTCCCCCGATGAACTCCTTCACTCCATCTCTCATTCTGTGCACAGATGACTGAACAGCCTTTATTAGACTGGGCTAATGTAATATGTGGCTGTGTCTTATAGGAGCGAAGGTTTTATGAAGCCATGATTGAGGTCTTCTGTCATCACCTTTAAAGGGGAGGAAAAGGCATTGCATTTCAGAAGCAAAGCATTTGCAGAGGACACACACTTGACTCCTGCTCTGTGGTCTTATAAAGCCTTTCATTAGCTTGCTGCCGCTGGAGTGCTTCATAAATGTAGCTGTTAGTTCACAGGAAGCATCCCCACCCGCTGAGGCCTTCTCCTTCCCATCCCTAGCCATTATACAATTCCTCATGGTTGTGTGACTGTTCTCCACACCCACCTGTCTGCCAGTATACCTCCCCTCCTATCTGCCACTCACATTTTCATTTGCAATCATCTCCTTTCCAAACAGCGGCTCTTACTTTTCAATTCATGTCTCCATTTAGTTTCATCCTTAAAGCACAGGGATAGATGTTTACAGTAATGCAGCTGCCAAATTGTGATTTTTATGTTTCATCATCAAATTAGCTGTGTGCCATATTTAAATGCTGTATTTTTTTCTCACTAAGTTATGTTCAAAGGGTAATATGATATTCTCACCAATGTATTAAGGTTACGTATGCATCATTACTAAGCTTTGAATAACCATAAAAGAGACTTCCTGGTGGGGAAAGATGGAGATAAACTCTTGCTTCTCTAACATGTTTGATTCATCAGTATGAATGATATCCGTGTCTGAGACATCAGATGTGATGCGACTTGGTCATGTATTAGAGAGAGGCATCAAATTCATCAAGTGAAACATATTCCTCATTGAATGAGTTTAAATTTTGTTACTGATAGAGCAGTTGATGAAACTACTTGCTACTTTCATCATTATTATTCTTATAACATGTCATTACTACAAGACATTTAAGCAGGTTTGACACATGGGGATTCACGGTCTCGCTAAAGGCCATAATATTCAAGCAGACCCAATGCCTGCAGTCAAATGGCTTGAATCCAGGTTTCGCTGTTAAAGGTTTTCATGTTGCGCAAGTTTGCTGCCCAAATTAGTGAAATATGTCCTTCAACTGTCTACAGTGGAAAAAGAGGAAAAATTAGATAGGAGAATGCATTAAAGAGTGCCAAATCAGACGCTGACATCACATGCACTTGGCACATATCTTAGCCTAGTGGCAACCACCAGGGAATCCTGAGGCTATTGTTAGTCTTTGCATCCAGCTCAGATAGAGACACACGCCACTGACTTTTAGTGCCTCAGAATACAAGGTCATTAACCCGAAAGTCTGCTTATTTTAAAGTAATTTATTGGCAGCACTGGATGCATTTTCTTTATCTCTGACATTTTGCTGAAAAATTGTGCACAATTTCAGTTGTGTGTGCAGCAGAAAAAGCATCCCATGCATTTTAAACTGCATCACCTTTCTTTAAATCTACAACTCAATATTTTTTTCTTAAATAGCAGTCCATTCTCTCATCTAATTGAAGATAGGACTCATCAATATAAACAGAATTTTGTCTATTTTCTGAAACAGCACCGACACCTGCAGTGAGACACCAGGTATTATTATTTAGCTTTCACTGCTCAGAGGGAAAATGCTCTGGCAAAAATTCATGGATGTAAATGTTTGATGATCAAAATTGTCTACCATCCAAAAACCTCTCTGCATGTGAAAATTCCTATGAGTCCATATGAATAATCGCATGTGGCTCTTCATTAAAATGTCTATCCACAATTATGCTTATGTAGTGAATCAGTGTAAAATTGAAAGCAAACAAGCTACAGACGTAATGGAGGAAACAGGTCAACAGTCAATACATTTTTGATAACTTTAAACTGTTCTGAGTGACCAAGCTTACTATAAGTCTTTTTTAATATTATTGTCATTTGCAAGCTTTTATGAGGGAGGTTAATCTGTGTTTTCATAACTTATCTGTCCTGTTCAATTAACAGAGATTAATAGATGATTGAATATGACAAGTATAATTAGTTTTATATAGAGTGCATAGGTGTTAATTAGAAAAAATAAATACTTTAAACCATGGTTGGATAAGTAGCATCCTCCTGTTGCAGTATTTCTTCACACGACAGCACTGCCAAATTAATTCAATATAAACAGAAACAACTGAACAATGACTTACAAGTTCCACCTTTGATTTTATCAGAACATTCCTCATATCCTTCAATTTGCAGTAAGTTATAACTCCCTCTTCTCTCGTCACAGTGCTTTCCTGGAGTTCTATGGGAAAAATAATCACTTGTGCACACATAGTGCAGATAACCATCCAAGACAGCAAACAACTTTCAGTGATTTCACGGTTTTTAATTGGATCCTATGGATAAAACAATTTGTTATCTCTGTTTTGTGGGTGTGTGTAACTCTAGGCAAAGATGGGCTGATCTGATTTGAATGAGATGAGCATTGTAGTGTTGCCACATTTTGCTTTTGCAAAAGTAAGACTGATGTTTCTGTACATACATCTGCACATAGCAAATGCCAGAATAAAAAGAAATAAAGCATTTTCAACTGCAGTAAAAACAAGTGAAGCTTGTAAGAAACCAGCTGGAAAAAAATGACTGAAATCACAACAAATGTCATTTTTATGCTTCCAGTGACAACTGATGTAGAAATAACAGTATGCAAAGAACTATCCAAGAAATGGCTTCATTTAATAACTGCTTCAGTTTGTTGACAAACAATACTAAAGAATTTAATTAGAATTAAAGCCAAATATAGAACATTTGCAAACTGAGAACTAAAATCAAACTTGTAAATCTTAACTGAAATATAATTGAAACTTTTATTAAGATTTAAATTCAGTACCATAAAAAACTTGTATAAACAGTGTAAAAAGAAAATATGATTTTTTTTTTTTTTTTTNTTTTTTTTTTTTTTTTTTTTTTTTTTAAGATGTTGCAATATCAAAAGCTTTTTCAAGCAGGTAAATTAGAAATTTTGCCTTTCAGCCACAGGTTTTCTCAAAAAGCTTCTCATTACAAACTATTCAACGATGTTAATAGTTGACTTGGGAGTGCTTCTGGCAGATGTCGAGTGTTTGGGATGGCTCAGGGGTATGGATTATCACAGCTGAAGGTCTTTCATTCAGTTAATGTGTAAGGAACCTACAGATGGACTTCATCCAAGCTAAAAACAAAACCCTTTGAAATGGCCTATTGATCTTTTACTCCTCTCTCTCTCTCTCTCTGGGTGTACGTTTGTGTATTGTGCTGGTGTAACTAGATAGACTTGGTGTCCTTGGTTAAGCCTAGAGGAGTCACACTCATTGACACATATACTGCACGCAAACATGGTCTTGTGCACATATATGGGTCCTGGGAGTGGGATCTGAATGCAATGGGCTGTGAGGATGGGTAATGGAGGACAGTGTGTGTCCTGGGATCATGGTGGATGGATCCTCCATTGCGAGTGCGATGAGACCTGAAGGGCAACAGGGAGATGGAGGCATTGAGGAAGAGAGCATCCGCAGCCCATTGCTCTGTTAGGCACCTAATGGAGAGATGGCAAGGAAGCAGGGAGCACTATAGGGCCCACTGCTCACAGAGGAACGCTGAAGAACACAAACTCACACACAGGGAAGAAATGTCAATCAGTATAGGCTGTTGCATGACTGGGGCATTGCTGTTTGACACAACCCTAAAAAGGAGGTGGAATAAAGATTTTTGCTGTCCTGTTGCTTAATACATCAGCAGGGGATTGATGGGTTTGTTGATTAAAGCCAATAGGTGCTTTCAGATCAAGAGTTTGAACTGAGAAAAAAAAAAAAAAAACAAATTAGGAGCTATTTTACCCAGAATTATCCAGAATATGAACTTTGTGGTTGTGAGTTACAGTACTTGCTCACATTTGCATCACTTGCATAGAGCAAGTGATGTCTAACCTACAACACCATGTTATTTCCACAACATAAATATACAATTTACCTTCAGATGTCAACTCCTTGTCCTGATGGACCATGCTATTATCTAATGTTGCCAACAAAAACTGTCCTTGAATCTCATACTGATAGTACTGGAGTGTGCTGGCTTTCATTCTACATCTGCTGGAACTGCTTTAATTACTGTGATCGTCATTAATCTCTGTTATTTTCCTGTGCAAGTCCTGGGGTTCTTATGAGTAGTTCTGAGTTCTTCGGAGAAAAAAAAAAAGTGNTTTTTTTTTTTTTTTTTCATTGTGTGCAAAAACCTAAACACGAGTATTAAAAAGTGCCAACTGTCTGCTTGGGGAACTTCTGTTTGAGAATCAATGACGTTCAGACTTGCAAGCTCCACCTGGCAGTCTCCATCATCAGAGTGTACCTGCCGTGGAGTAGGAAGTAAAAATGGTTCCTGAGTCCTTGGTACAAAACAAAGTAAATACTCTTGATGACAAGGATTACTCCACCAGATGTGCAAAACTCACTTTCTTGCCTGTACTCTGCTTTGAAGCACCTATACAATTTTCAGTAATTACCTTGGCTTACAAAAAACATAAAAATAAAATAAAATTATTAATCGTGTCCATATAGGCCACTGTAATCAGTTACTGAGTCCTGTCAGATGATAATTTTTTTGGCATAAGGTGGTATCAGGTAGGCTTCTCCCCACTAGTGGTATCGATGGTATCGGTACATGGACATTAGCTGAGGCAACAATTCCTGTAATTGGAGCTCTCCATGCCTGCCGGTGGCTTGCCAGACAAAACTTAATGGCAGTAAATGGGATACTTACAGCAAGATTTTAAGCCATAATGCAACATGAGAAAACTTTTAACTGTCAACTCAAAATACAGCTTTCATATTTTGTTCATGCTTTATTCTGTTCCCAAACTCACTCCAAGGCATCTGAGAGGATATGGTGGAGTCTGTTGGTGCATCAGGCTCCCATTCAAAGTGAATTGGCATACACACCTCAAGGCCTGGTTTATGCTTAACGCAGAGGCAAATGCGAATGGAAAATGTGACATAACTGTGGCCAAAGCAGCTGGCTGTGGAGGCCACTTTGAGGGTTGCTTGTGAGGTGGCATATCACTCGATTTCTGAACGCCATTTGTGTGATGTAAATGCACTTTCATTGACGACTGGCCAAGCGAAGAGGTGTGGAGGAAGGGGAAGTAGGTATGGAGGAAGGGTAAATTTAAAGGTTCAAGTCAAAGGTCTTACTGACTATCACTTTGCGTCTTTTTTATTTTTATTTTTTTGTCTTGCAGCCAATGCAAGTAACAGCAATTTCTCCTCTTTCATGTTTTGTTACAGGTGACTGAACAGGAAACTACTTCCATTTCCACTTGGATTTTGTTGTTGTTATTGTTGGGGGNTAACAGTGGTTCTGACCTATAGTGCCACTGAAAGTCCTACAGTTGGCGTGTGCGATCCTCTGTGTCATCATGAAAGCGCGACAGCCATGAATGTCAGTACATGCTAACGGTACATGTCCACATCCACGTTCGATTTGAGCATAAAAAGGTTTTAGTTAAAGCTACCTTACTTTCTGCTACACATTTTTATCCAACAGAGTTAGCCATCTGAGAATTGAATGAGCAGTGACCTGCAAGAAAAGCACTTAGTTAGCATATTATGAGAGCTGTTGTGGCTTAAAATGGCTTAAAATGCTTCTGTTTGCTGTTGTTAATTTTTTGTCTGGCAAACCACTGACAATATGGCAAAACATCCAAACATATCCCTTTAATCCATTCGAATTTTACTTAATTTCCCTTTGATCATACTAAGAACTATATTTAATTAGGAAGAATTTGGTTTTCGTTTGGGATAATTTGGTGGGAAATTTTCTTATGTAAGGCCCCAATTAAAATTGTATGTAAGGTCTATGCAGTGCAGCTAGTGAACTCAAGAGTTGTTTTTTATTTAAAAATGTTTGTGAATTTCCTCTCCAAAAATACTTTTCCTCTTGCATTTGAGAAGGATTACACCGTCTTCAGACACTGACTGTATATGTGAAATTGCCTTTGATCTCGAGAGTCTGGGACAAATATAGATGTAGGAACCCTTTTTTCATTTTCTTCAATTTAAGCAGGCGATGCGATTTTCAGACAGCACATAACTCAGTCTACCTTAGAGTGCTGATATCACATTTAATTGGATCAAAGTTTTCCATTCTAACAAGACTTACAATTATTCTTCTCAGTGGTGGAACTATTTTAATGAGCTTCTTCTTAACCATTCTTACCTTTCTAACAACTAACCTACATCACTGCTGCTATCTGTACACAGAGAACGACTACATGAAAGCTCCTTCTGAATAAGACAACTGTGTTTTACATAAACACAATTGTTGTAAAACGCAATTACACAAATAAAGCAGTTAAGTTAATTGTATTTAAATCCTGAAATGAAAACATGCACATACATTTTGCAATACCATTGCTTACCCTACTGCCTTTATTCTGCACCTTTGCATATATTTAAAATCTGTAACTAAATGGTGAACATTCATTTTTTAAAGGCCTTATCTACACATAGTAAGTTACTAGGGAACAATGAAATAAATAATTGAAATAAAGGTACTAGGCTTACATTATTGAGTGGATTATAGCGCATTAGTTACATAAAGGCAGAACGCAGGCAATCGTGAGTTGGCCGTTGAAGTGAAGTGAGTTGTAAATGCATCTTTCTGACTTTTTTTCTGGTTCTGTACATTTCATGCTTGGTGAAATTTTGAATTTCACATAGAGATGGATTTATCATATTAAATCCATACATATTATTGCCTTAAACATTTTTACCAGTGCTTTCAGGATTCTACATGTTCAAAGCTGTGGTAGTGACACCGCAATTATAGCAACAAATGGAAGGTAGGTAAGAACAGGACTGAGCAGCTTGCTATGTCTCCTTCTGTTTCAAAATGCATTTGTTATGTAAAATGTATTAGGACTACAACTATGACAACAAACACTGCTTCCCAATTACATCTACTTTCATCTGTGGGAGGTAAACAACTCTTTCAAGGAACAGCATGAGAGTCTTGAAATAAAGAAGTGAATGCTCATATTTTGAAATCCATTTCCTATATCTAACATTTCAATACAGACTGACATGTATAGTAAGGGTTGTTTGATTAATTGTCTAACCCATATCTTCCACCAGATACATTTTTAAAGGACCATACCAGTGATTTTGCAGGTTTAAGCCCAATAAATACTGCCTGTATACATGTTACATTACTGACAACCATTTTCCAAAACATAAAGCCAGATTTTAGTTTTCCTGTTATTTTGCCAAATCCCCTAATCTTTCAGAATCAAATGTTCAAGTGTTACATCCACCTTAAAATTCAATGTTACACCTGCTAACATACATACATCCAAATGTAAAAGAGACAGTTGTTTTTAATTTCCCAGTAAAAGCTATCTTCTCCTGAAACTATATTCCCTGGTGAAGACATACATTTTTTTTTTTTCCGGGCTATTCTGGTGTTGAATCAGTTAAATAAAATTACTTCAACAAAAAATATTACAGACATCTTGTTTGCTGTGATGGATTACTTATCTCAAACACAACTGAAGTTTCTACAAGTTGATTTTTATAGCGTATTTGAATGAGCCAAAACTAATGGCAGTCTGGAAGGTATGAAAACTAATTCTGATATTTATCACTATGTTTTTGAAAATGGTGTCAATAATAACATATACCTATATGTAGATTGTATATATTGGGCTCAAACCTGCAAAACAAAAGGTATGGTCCTTTAACTAGAAGGTCACTCATTATACCTCCATCAAGGCTGAGCAAGCCGATAAAAATTTGTCTTGTTTTAATAATATACTGGCCAAAAGACAAATAAATAAACTATAATAGTAGGACTTAATTGCTTTTGTTTTGGTCATAAGAAGCAGTAGCTTTTAAAATGTATTTGGATCCAGACCACATTACACCTATTAGTCATGGGAGAAATATGATTCATTTTTTAAAAAATTCATTGGGGTATTATGTACATATGAAGAAATTGACAAAAATATTGCCCTATCTCACAATATTAACAAAACATTTTTTTAAAAGCTTTGGATGCCCCACCCTTCTGTCAAGTTTAATCAAATCTGAATAATCCCACGAACAAACAAATCAGCAGACTCAGGTAAAACCAGAACCTTTTGCTGGAGGTAACAAGTTGTTCATTTCTTTGAAAAATGTGTAATTATATTCCACAGAGGAACAGCAATTTACAGTGATTACAAGCATGTTTAGTATAACTTTCATAACCACTTGCATGAATAGATAATGAACTGATTTTCATGTTTAATCACTCTCAGTCTCCTCCATTACGGGTTTTTATGCTGTTTCTATGTACCGAGCACATGTATTCACGAGTAGGAATGGGTTCATTGAAAAGACACAGAGGGGAACTAGGTTAGGGAGCTGAAGCCCCAGAAGGCCTCCACTATGCCGCACTCAATAAGAAAAGCCCCAAACGGATTTCAGTGAAGGAACTATTCAGGGAGAACTGAACAGATTGATGGATACACATTCTGCATAGTACTGCTAGTGGAACAGCAACACCAAAAGCTTCTCATTGACAATTACAGCAGAGGGAGTAGAGAGGGAGATAAGGCCAGGGGAGACGATGCATTTCAGAAAGATATTAGGTTTGAGCAGAAGAAAAATATATCCACACAGCCTTGTTCAGTCTGTTTCCAGGACAGTGTCTGTGGAGAAACCTTGGCAGTATTACTAGGGTGTGTGCAATTCAAATCCTCTCATTGTATTTCTGCAGATTCAGTACATTTCAAGGTCACTCAGTCACCTGTAATTGATTATTACAAGCAAGCAGGCACCAGACTGATAAGCTCCTTTCGCCATCTTAATGCTGAGCCTATTTGACAAAGACTGTATTCATCTCTACTATTGACTGTCAGCAAAGGAGGTTTAGCCCATTAATAGCATCAGCACAAGCAATATGAAGACTGACATCTACGATGCAATCTCAAGTCATAGATAATGGAATTCATTGGTATCAGCACAGAGGCATTTTTACCTCTAGGACAACAGTGTATTACACATCAACATCAGCAGTCAGATCAGCATGGGTGATCAACCAGTGTGGTTTTATAATACAAAGAAAGTGCATTTAGCAGATCTGAGGAGGAACAGGTGCTTGAGAGTTGCTACAAAGGATCTACATCTAAGATCAGGAGCTGACATAGAAGCAGCCACACTTCTCTTCAGAAGTATAAAAACTGATAGCAGGCAAAAGGTTCTCTGGCTTCACTGGAAAACTGTGTAATGGAGCAGCATGGAACACAATCACTCAGGAGAATAGGCTCTGAGATGAGCCACCTCACAATTCAAAAGGACATGAGGCTTCAGCAGCGCATCACAGGTACTGTCCAATGCATATGGTGAAAAATAACAGCGGCACTTCTGGAGGGTTTTGATTAGAAATCACTCTGTCCTTCCTCCTTTTCGCCACTTACATCTCACACGCGGCAGGAAGTGTGCGGCTTGGCACAACTTTTGAAGTCTCACTTGGACATACGGCAATGGAAAGGGCTGCAGGTGTTGATTAGACGTCAGCTTCACTTTGGGAGATAAGTTGCTGTGTGAACAGGCCATTCTTGATTTTCAAGGGCATGGGATGCATTTGAGAGACTGCCAAAGGTCCACCTTCATGCTGCTGTTCATGCTGAAAACAACCTGCAAAACTGTGGGGGGTGGGGTGGAGAGTTCATAAGGCTATATGCGAATAAGACTTTTGATGAAGGCTTCTGGAACACCTTAAATAGCAGCTTATACTCATTAACAGAGATCACATTATAAAATTCTCTGAATTCTTATTTTAATCTAATACTAAGGCATACTAACATAAATCAGCTATTAAATTATGTGTGCTCATCAAATTAAAACAAAATATCAGATTAATCTCTTAATCTTGTTTTATTTTTATCTCTTTTATTAATTAGTAATGTTTATGTGCAGCATCACAAAAAATTGCACCGTCAAAGCACAATTAGTGTTTAAATTATTATTATTACACATTAATAATATACTTCCACTTTAAAAATGACATATTTTAAATATCTGAAATTTCTGTATTCAGTTCTTTATAGACCTTCATGCATTATTGAACTTAATGAGATGTGCTGAAACAATAGAAAATATGTTTTAATTTTTTAAGAAAATTACTTTGACTGCATTCAGTTGTACTGAGCAAAGATCACCGTTGTAGAACCTTCACATTCTACAACGTACAATGTGCCCACTATCCTATCATTCAGGGTGTTAAAACAATGTCGGTACTGATAAAATGGTTGCTAGGCAACACTAACTACTTGGTTATTTATTGAATAAAAGAAGATATGCTTGCATGTGTGTGAGTGTGTGTGTATGAAGATGATAGTCTATTTTTCATGGAAATTATGTTATTTTTCATATTTTGGCAATTATTCATGTCTGGAGGAGAGAGGCCATGTGATAGCGGCATTCTTATGCTTATCAATGTGATGCACTGCTTGCCTGACAGAGCTCAAGGCCAGATTGACAAGCACTACAGCAGTGAATGTGTTTGCATGTATGCCTCTGTATGTGTGTGTGTGTGTGTGTGTGTGTGTGTGTGTGTGTGCGTGCGTATGGTGTCACTCACTGCATTTCCATCCAACTTTTTAAAACGACTTAGCATTAAACAACTTTAAAAAAGTGGATGGAAATTCTGCAAAGTCATTTTAATCGTAAGTTGTTTAAAAAGGCAGTTTAGCGGACATGTCAACTCAAGAACAAACAACTTAAATGGATGGAAACAGGTTAGTCGTTTAAATTGAGATTGAGTTTAAATTTTGATTTTATAACATTTAAATGTAAAAGTAAGAAATTAATGAAATGCTCACAGCCTGTACCTGTACAGATGGGATGTGTTGAACATTGCAGCATCATGTGCGCTACTAGGTACCAGGCATACATTCCGTGGTTCTTCCTCCAGCGGATGGGTATGGAGACTTTATAAATAGAAAGGGGTGACCATCTATCATTCTGCAGGCACTTGTTGACAACCACCTGCGCTTCCGAGATGTGTGTGTGGGTTCACCTGGTAGCGCACATGATGCTGCTGTGTTCAACACATCCTATCTGTACAGGTACAGGCTGTGAGCATTTCATTCATTTCTTACTTTTACATTAAATGTTCTAAAATCTAAATTTAAACTCAATCTCAATTTAAACGTCATTTAAATGACTAACCTGGTTCCATCCACTTAAGTAATTTCTTCTTGCGTCAACTCGTCTGCTAAACCACTCTGCTCAGCGTCTTAAATTTTTAAATGACTTACAGACTTAAAACAATTTTGCAGCGTTTCCATCCACTTTTTTAAAGTCGTCTGATGCTAAGTCATTTTAAAAAGTTGGATGGAAAAGCAGGGTTTTTTTTGTCTTTAGGGCAACAAAGACATTGATTTTATTACTGCAGCTGACAGACTGAAAACCAACATTAACCATTTGTCATCATATATCGCTCTTAAATGAGTGCGACTGAACCCTTCTTAAGCCCTGGTTATACTTTCACGAGGGGGCTGTCACTGACAACATGCACACTTCCCCAAAGAGTGAAGGCATTTTATACTTGCCACATTCGCCGTTGCAACATTCTCTGAAACAACAGGGGGCAGTATAAAGAAAATACCATGTCAAGCAGGAAAGTCAACAAATGATTACAAAGCAATCCTGCATATTTTTCCAAACTTTACAGCAAAAACTTGTATCTTTGCCTGGTGCAGTTGTTATTTCATTCCAGGAGTTTTGGGCCATGTGGGAGTCCTTATAATGTCTCGGAAACGAGTTATAAAGATGTTCATATGTACGCATCAACTCTGCAAGTCTACCCTTCAACTCCTCCATTTTGTTTTTTTTTTCTTTTTTTCCCCCTCTATTTTGAACAGTGTGCCACTCGCGCCAAGTCACAAAATCTAGGAAGTGCATGACCACGAGAGGCTTAGAGCGCCATGGCGCAGGTGCCACGATTACATCATATGTGGCACGCACTCCATTGCACCCCGGGTGACATTTACACACCAGTCCCTTTTCTGGAGGCACATAATCAGACATCTCGCACATTTTAAGTCACTGGATTGAAACCAGTTAAGAAGAAATGTAGGGCATTTAAAAAAAAAAAAAAAAACATCCTTCAACGCCCCCTCCAGCTCAAATCCAACTGACATCTTTGAGGTAAAGAAGTCTTGGGCTGCACACTAATCCTTCCGGTCATACTGAGTTTCAAATTCAATCTCCGTTTTCTCATTATAGGTTTGGGAGATACTGAGACTCCATACTGGTCCTGAGATAGTTCAGCTAATCTGATAGCGTTCTATGTTAAGGCCCACAGAAGCCAATGATCCTGGATTCAGGGGTTAGGGATATAAACAACACGGAGAAGGTGGTATAAATGCAGAGGGAGGGCAGCAGTCTAAGGCCAAGCACAGTGAATGTAATCTTACACTTGTTATTTGTCCAGATAAGCAAGGAACTTTCCATATACTTTAGGATTTTCCCTAGTTTCTATGTGGATAAGCTGAACTGAAAATGAGAAATAATTTGTGTAGGAAGTACAGATTCAAGATGCAAAGACAAATCATGTAACAGAGATGCACCCTAAAGTAAAAGTGCAGTGAATATGAAGTGAAAACTAATTTAATGAAGCTGGCACAGAACTTCACATAGCAAATTTAACCTATGGCATGTGGCCCAGGGATAGAAGAAATGTTAATGAAGGAATTTTAAAAATATGCTCTTAGGCAAATGGTATAATCACAAGAAAATACACATACAAACACACATTTTCTGTTGCAGTGGTGCATATATTCTATTCCATTTTGCTGAAGTTCCTTCCTTTGTTTGTGCCTTCTCCTGACAATAGAAACATCATGGATTTTCTTTTCCAGTGAGAATGACCTAAATGTTCAGGGAAGGTCATAGTAATTGTCTGTCTGTATGACAAGAATCTAATTCCATCTCATAAAAGACTAAAATCATCCTCATTGGGTTGAGCAGTTGATCAATACTGTTGACATGGCAGAAAATAGATCAGGATGTGTGAGTGAAAGCAGCACAGGGGAACATATCCACCACACTGGCATCATATGAGACCCTACAGCCCTGCAATGAAATGAGCACAAAGCAGTTGCAAGCCTGGATAAGACAGTATGTTTGGTAATATATATCTTTTGTATCCAGCAGTTTATGTTGCCATAATCATCAGCAAGTTACCACACACACTTGGAGCTCAGCCATATCTGAATCTGCACTGCCCTCCACAATACTGGCACCCTTGGTAAATAAAGCAAAATGGGCTGTGAAAAAAAAAGTTTCTATGTTTATCCTCTTGAGCTTTCATTCCAAATATATACAAAAATGTAACCTTTAATTAAATAAAATAATTGAAAGGAAAAAGAAATTCCTATCATGAAACAAATATTTTTCTCAATCAGCCTGGAAGAGGCCGTGTGTCAATATTGACCCTACGTGCAGTGAGGAGGATGGGTGTCCACATTAGTGGAGGGTACTGTACACAATACCATCAGACATACAACTGAAAAAAGGTGGAGTGAAGGATTTTCTTGTGCAACTGTTTATTATTGCAACATCATGAAGCAGTTGCTTAATTTCATTTGGCGCTGGAAACACTAAAAGTCCCCAAAGTGCTTTCTTTATAGTCTCTTTTGTGTTTCTGTTCTGTGGGACTCTTTGGTTGCTGGTTTGATGACTGATTTTCTTCTTCCTTTCCCCATTCAAGCTGTCAGAGGCTCATTTCCAACAGGATTCTGACC
Organism: Lucifuga dentata; assembly: GCA_014773175.1. Classification (NCBI taxonomy): domain Eukaryota; kingdom Metazoa; phylum Chordata; class Actinopteri; order Ophidiiformes; family Bythitidae; genus Lucifuga; species Lucifuga dentata. The sequence continues at coordinate 28,146 of VXCM01003029.1, read as the reverse complement.
CATTTAGGTGGTCTTAATGCAAAGTGAAATTAGGGGGAAGCATGATGCACATCAGTAGGATGTTGAGTTTCGGCTGACAGGCCGAATTTACCGAAAATAGAATGACAAGAAAAACATCAAGGCTTTCAGTTGGAGTTGATTTATGTCCTAGTCTATAAGATGGAGAAAGTTGTGTTTCACAGTTGCCAATCTCGCTCTGTGTTACTGTGTCGTTAGACTTGTGCGGGCAGATCTGCTGCTGTGATTTGGCTGTAGGTTCACAGCAGTAATCCAGTCTGTGAGGTGGAGATTGAACATGGAAGCAATCAGAGATCACTGTGTAGCTCATTCAGATAGATGGTAGGACAGTAAAAAAATGTGATAGCATTACAGCGAAATGAGTACAAACACTGAAAAAGGGGATTATGGTGTGTTACTTTTATCAGGGAAATGATTGAAGGTGATGAAACATTTTAATTTTTAAGATTATACCCATCTTGAAAAATGGGCCATAATGATCAGCAATTATAAAACATTTGTAAAATTCACAGACTGTATATAGTATAGTATGTATACGGTAGAAATAATGGTTATATTTGTGCATATACAGCAGTGTCAAGCTGTGGTACATGTAACAGTAGTGATACTTGGTAATATACCAGATGACACTGGAAATATCTGCAGAGAACCAAAAAAAAAAAAAAAAAAAAAAAAAAAAATTGAAGCGTATGACAATTCTGCTATTATGGCTAATTACTCACAAATAAGACAGATTGCAATGATATTTTTTTAATGATGAGGTGTTAGTTTGAAATGTTTGAGAGACACTTTACTGCGTGTTTAGCTAATGAAGAGTCTTTTTTTCCAAAATACTTGACTATCAAGTGTGAGTATTCCATGTGATAAAATTGCTTATTTTTGAATAAGGTAATTGAAAATAGTATCCTGCAGTTAATTCAACTTTTAAAGAATCTATACCACCCACTGTAATCAAATGCCTGATGATGGACACTATGACATACTATATTTCTCGTTATTTTCTTTTCACTTCAATACAAATTCATGTGTCAAGAACAACTATCATGAATCTTCCACTGATCCACTGATCAGGATCAGTTGGACAGTGATTTGACCCTGTATATCTCTGCTTCCAGAAAGGTACTGCCTTCTATATTATCATAAAGTCATTCTCTTCATAAATAAGCCAACTCTTCATTCAAGAGACTTCACCTGTTTGTGATGTGTTGAGTGAAGTTAATATCATCAAAGCTGAGAAATCCTCCAGAGGATGGCCCACTGCTTAAAGGTGGCTTTTAAGACAATCCTATGCTGAAATTCACCTCCGCTGGAAGCTAATGCTGTATTTATAAGCTACGTGACTGACAGCTGGTCTTGCTGGTATTACTGGTAGAAGAGTGATGGTCATGATTTTAAAGGCACACACAGACACACACAGAAAAGCCAGTGACTTAGATACATTTAAACATGCATCAGGAACAAAGCATTATCTTATCTTATCATATCTTATCTTATCTTATATTGTAAAGCTTTATATAAAATATATAAAAAGTTTTCTCAGAACTAGAAGAGTGTATTGTATATCTACAGGAGTGTGTGAGTCAGTTTATAATAAAAGGACAATATCGGCAACAGTGCATGTTTGAGCCCAATATGTACAATCCACATACATGTTACGTTACTGACAGCCATTTCCCAAAATATACTACCGGAGCAATAAATTTTAGAATTTCTTTTCCTACCTTCCAGATCATTATTGGTTTCAGGTCATTCTAGTAGGCTATAAAAATCAATTGGTAGAGACTTGCAACACATTTGAGATAGGTAATCCATCACAGCGAACACTATGTCTTTTCTGTTTTTTGTTGAAGAAATTTTAATTGTTGAAGAATTTTATTTTGCACACAATGTATGTCTCCTGACAGAGACATACATTGTCTCCGCCAGGAAATATAGTCCCAGGAGAAGACAGCATATACTGAGAAATTACAATGGCTGTGCCTTCTAAAATCAAGCATAAATGTTAGAAGGCGAAACATTTGGAAAAATCTTAGAAAAACTAAAGTATGGTTTTATGTTTTGGAAAATGGTCATTAGCAACATAACATGTATGCAGGATGTTTATATTGGGCTTAAAGATGCAAAATTGCTGGTGTGGTCCTTTAAGAATGTAAATGAATGACCCATTGTGACTTGCTACAAAATAGCTATAAGGCTCATAAGAATTAGATACTGATGGTAACTGAATCTGCTGAACTTCTGGGTCTGAATCACAGGTGCACACTGAATAGTGCTCTATGGCTACAAGCCTGGCACGCTTAAGTGCACAGCTATGGATTAGCGGTTAGCCCAGCAGCACCCCTTGATTATGCACTTTGTGGTGACAACCTAAACACGACTCCATTATAATTGACCTCCTGTTAAACCAAGCAAGCTCACACTTTCCCTTAATGGGGCCTGTGAATAAACCTGATGCGTGGCCAAGTCACATGGCATTTCAGTCTTCAATTACCTGACAGAAGCAGACCTCTGGCTCTCAGACTTTATTATCACTACTTGCTCTTTGGGTCTCCCAAATGGCAATTATCTCACCATGTTCACAGGTGATTCAGCATAAGTTCCATTAGTCTCTTGGTATAATGCTGTGGCTTTAGTTCATGGCCTCTGGTCTTATTTGTCAATTCCCAGGCCACAGTGATGACAAATTGGAGCAGATTCGGGATGAAATTTGGAATGAAGAAATTGACATTTTAAAGAAATGGGTATCTTATGGAATACACTGTTGAATGACTATATGACACATTAGATGCTCATGTTCAGTTTAACTGCATACAATATTTAGCAACAAGATTACTATCTGAGGTTCCAAATCCACAAATCCTTGAAATTGCCTTTTGTTTAGGAGCTTGTGTGGTCTGGACATGTATACAACACAGTAATCTTTTTTTTTTTTTTTCCTAGTCATTCTTTTTAGACTGGCTAATTGCTTATCTTTTAATATTCACTGTTGTTACATTTCTTAAGATAACTGACAAAATTAGTAAGTTTAGCTTTTCAGTAAAATCACCACCTTTCACAACTGCTGCCATTTTACTGTCCATTTCTTGAGACAGAGAAAGTATTTGTTTTTTGGTTAAATAGGTAGATGTTTTTGTCTCTGACTTTTGGAGAATAACGAAATTCTGTCTGAATATTAATGATTTCGACTGATGAAAAATGTGATTTATACCGAGTTATGGTCATTTAAACTTAAAAACGATCAAATTTTAAAGGATTGTTCAGGTTTGATAAGTGCACATATTCTAAATTTGGATGCAGTTACTACTTTTAGTAGTTTGTGTTCGGAATGGTGAATTGGAAAAAAAAAAAAGAAAATTCAGAAAATCTGTTTATGGGTGTATGGACACTGTTGGTACTGATTCATCATGAAACACAGACTCCAGAGTGGACAAAAAAAAAAAAAAAAAAAAAAAAAGCTTCTATGCCTCACAATTTAAGAGTGATGAGCCAAAACATAAAGTGGTTTATAAATGGCCATATGGTGGTCACTGTCTGCACCAAACTCTAATCACTGATTTCTTGGTCATTCTTTGGCCAAAATTACAAATAAATCTGTTAGTTTTCTAAATCCAGCAAGCCAACAGTCAAACAAAACCAAAAACATAACTGCCTTGGCAGAGGTAAAAATAAAAAAATAAAATAATAAAAACACTTTGCTGCTTAACAGCACCATTGTTGCTGCAAGTAGATGTCAATTTTTACATGATCCTTCACAGGGATGTGCACATGGCATTTTGAAGGGCCAGGGCTCAAACCAAGTACCATGGCACTCAGGTTATTGTGCTCAGGAAGGGGTGAATATGCACTCAGGTCCCGGTGACATTACGAAACTCACAACAGAGATATTTCATGACGATTAAAATTAATTTCAAGAGAACTGAACCATGGGAGATACAGGGAGAGAGCCAAGACGAAGAGAGAATGCATGTCAATCGCCGCAGGAGGATTAACACTGGAGTCAACTGAAAAACCTGTGCCTCTCCATACAGACGCGAAAGGATACTTGTGGCATACCTTGGGGATCTGACAAAGCACCGTTGTGGGAATGAGAACGGGTCCCCCCCCATTGCTCTCCTATTGTGGCTCCTCTCTCAGCTACCCCTCTGTTTGGCCATATCACCTGACATTTTATTAGTTTTATGATGATTACGTGTTTTAATTTATTCTGCTATCAAATGATAATCAATAGCCAATCATCAATAACGGCTCCTGCAGCAGGAACAACGGCAATGATAATTATTTATCATTACTGTGATTGTTCTAGAGGGGCACCTCAGCCAATAAGGGAAAAGGGGCAGTGGCTTGAGATCCTTTAGTGCCCTTCTCTGCACATCCTTTACACTCCATGTTTGTATACTGTATTGCATGTCTTTTTTTTTTTTCTTTCCACTCACAAAAACAATGCTGTCTGGCAGCCACCAACATACAATCAGTTGTAGACTGACAGTATTAGAATACCGTCACTGGTACAGCTGGTAGACTGATGAATCTTTCAACAATGTTTCTAAGCAGTGTGAATTAAATCCAATCATCTAGCTATCCCCTGTATAAATATTCACAAGAACAGAATCTAGATCCTTTACCATCATAGTAGGTAGGCTCCTGTGTTGCTCATCTGTGTGACTGATGATAGGAGCTTGCTCTCTGTGGTCTATGACAGGGCCCTCAGTGGACTAGTCCCACAGCAACCACTCAAATATGACAGTAGACCAAGCTGGCAGACACTAGCCAAGGTGAGAGCAGGACAGATGGGAAGGTTCTCTCCAGAGTGTCTGCCGCAAAGCAGAACCAAACAACCTGCTTAAGGATTTACTTTAGATTCTCCTCCCATTTGGAAGCACGGTCCTCTTTTCTTCCTCCAACAGGTTCCTTTCATTTACATTTTGACATTTGTGTTCTTCACGCTCCCGTGCTGCTCTGAGCCCTGCATCTTCAAGGTTAATCAGTTTGGTTGGTTGTATATGCCAGAATGCATGTGTAATCTCATGGAATTGACTATATATCACACACAAAATGTTTGGGGAAGCAGGAGTGCAGCCTGCTTCAATAACCTAGACCAGGGAATTATAATGCGTTTGGACATACAGTGCTCTCTTGTGATTTGCTGTCAAACTTTACAACAATGGAGAGGGTGCGGGTGGAACACAAGAGTCACCTGAGCACGCACACCAGCAGTCAACTAGGCCCAGCTCCTCCTCTTCACGCCTGAATGGCATCCTAAACATGGCTGTGCTGACCTTGTGAGCAGCCATAAACCACCTGGAGGAATTCTTCCCATCTAATTACATTTTCCACTGCCAGCCCTTCAGTGAAAACAGGGACTTTTCCCCAAAGTAGTGTTTTCAAAAAAGTGAATGGTGTCAGGTTAAGTTCATTATTAATTATCCTGTGACAAACCGCACAGGGTTCAGAGAATTCAGTATTTTCCATGATAGTAACAAATCTTCAGCCCTTACGTGACTTTACATGTACAAAATAATGGCATGTATAGTGTTCTGAGTAACATCATCGTTAATTTAATTTCTAATGTTAAATTTGTAATGGAGTTCTTTTATGTGGACAGTTATCTGCACAGTGCCTTCCACAAATATTGGCAACCTTGGTAAACAGAGGCAAAAAGGGCTGTGAAAAATTGCTTCCCCTCTTGGTCTTTCATTCAAAATATTAACAAAAATATAACCTTTAATTAAAGTAAAATAATTGAAAGGAAAAANTTTCATTCAAAATATTAACAAAAATATAACCTTTAATTAAAGTAAAATAATTGAAAGGAAAAAGAAAGTCTTACCATGAAACAAATGTTTTTCTCAATCTCAGTGCCAATGGTGACATCTGATCATAGTTTTAGAGACTTTCTGACCCCAAGACCCAACTAACGTCTGCACTTATCCAGTTGTGATCCTTGCAGGTTCTTTGGCAACTCGATCCATCCTCCTCACTGTGTGTGGGCTCAATATAGACATTCTCTTCCAGGCCAACTGATAAAAATATTTGTTTCATGATAAGAATTAATTTTTTTCCTTTCAACTATTTTACTTTAATTAAAAGTTATATTTTTGTTAATATTTTGAAGGAAAGATGAAGAGGACAAACATAAAGACATTTCTTTCACAGCCCTCTTTGCTTTTATTTACCAAGGTTGCCAATATTTGTGGAGGAAACTGTGAATCACAAAAATTGAAGGGTACAATTTCTACATTCGTCACTGTCCCTTGCTAACATATACATATCCTGGATATCCATTTGGGATTTTAGAAGCTTAGAATGAGGTTATCCTAGGGTTGCAGTATTAATATGCTGCAATTTTTTAACATGAAATAATATTATTTAAAAAAAAATGATCTATACACACTCAGAATTTATCTGTTTGAATAGAAAACAACAACAAGACTGAGCAGATTTGGAGCCACATTGGAAAAAGAGACTGGTGGTCTGACAGCAGTTGAGCAATTCCAAATAGGCACCATGGTTGACTGAACGAAAGGCGTTGGTAATAGCACTTCATTGTAGCTAGACAGGATGTTGAGTGGAATGAGGTGGGTGGGGAGGGTGCTGTTATTTTGATATCATTCAAAACCTCAACTCTGACTTCTCAAAGCAATTACTATACTGTCATTGTTGAAAATAGGGTGTCAAATTCAGATCACTAAAAAGAATGCAATTACAACCAGACCCGACAGGAATGAGAACATGTTCCATTGTTAACATGGAGTTTGACTGATGCCTTATGCATCTCCACACAGTCGCATACAATTTGTGGAGATGAGGCCAAAGTCTGTGGGTGTGAAGTTATGTTCTTCTTCCATCACAAAATAATTGAGGGAACTCAAAAACAGGATTTTGTGATGATTACTACATTTTTATGATTATGGTTATTGAAATAAAACAACATTGGTTATGTTCAAGGTTATCTTTAGGCTACTTCAACTTGGCTTAAGGTTAAAGGACAATACATGTTATTTGCATTTAAGTTCAATAAATACTACCTACATACCCGTTACATTACTGACAACCAATTTCTAAAACATAAAACCCTATTTTATTTTCCTGTTATTTTGCCAAATCATCGGATCCTTAAAATCAAACGGTCTGGTGATGGAATTCAGTGTTTCACCTGCCAACACTTATGTCTGTAGAAGGGACGGCCATTTTTAATTCCTTGCTAAAAGTCTTTCTCTCCTCAGCAGAGACATGCTTTGTCTTCTGTGCAGCTCCATGTTGGATCAGTTAAATAAAGTTATGTCAACAAAAAATTTAATAGACATTGTGTTCACTGTGATGGATTACAGATCTCAAGTTTCAAGTCTGTACAAGTTGATATTATAGCGCACTGCAATTAACTGAAACCAATGCCAGTCTGGAAGGCAGGAAAAACAATTGTAATACCTACCACTCTAGCGGTATGTTTTGGGAAATGATTGGCAGTAATGTAATATGGGTAATATGTTTTGGACTCAAACATGCCAAACCACCAATATGGTCCTTTAAGAAAAAATATGACTTATAAAGGGGAATCTATTGGTCACACTGTTGCTCAGAATCTATTGGTGAAGATTTCTTTTTTTAATTTATTCATCCCTGGTCACCAGACCTGTTGGTTTGCAAAATATAGTGGGTGGACATATACAGTAGCCCTGTAGCAACAAATCCCTGACTATGTGAAGCTCATAGTGTTACTTTTTTTTTTTATTTAGACTGTTACAGAGATATGTCATTTCGGAGGCAATAATTTGGAGTGCTCTTGTACTAGATTGCATCGCACTGTATGCCTCATGTTTTACCTCAGCACCCAGCCTTATTTCCACAACTTTACTTTTCATGGCATTATTTCTGTCTCAAACTGCTGCCTGAATATTTGTCTTATTATTCTTACTCATTTTACAAATTTTCAGAAGGCCAGGCTTGAATCACTCATGGGTGAACCCTGCCAGGTCAACTGGAGAGCAGGAAAATAAGTGATCAGAGTGATTTGATTTAAAAAAATAAAAAATAAAAAAATAAATATATATCTATATCTATATATATAGATATATATATATATAAACTTGTATATATTGTATAATGGCAAAATATGGGGAAAACTTTAAACTTGTGTATGTGTGTGTGTGTGTATACAGTATATATACACACGTTTGTCATCACATTAGTAATTTTCTTCTTTCAAGGGGACTGACAAACCTAATGTAGTGTTCAAAGAAAGCTCATCTTTTGTCCCTTTCAATTCTTCGCTATCTAATGTTACATAATGTTCTGAATATTCAAATTCAGTTAAAAAGTCATATTTTTCATTTTTACTGTATCTCCTGGTGCACAAAAAAAAAAGAAAAAAAAAAAGAATGAAAATAAATTTTTGCTGTGGTGAAGTGCAGCCTGCTGAAGTTCTATGAGATCAGCATAATGTCATAAAATGCAAATAGCTGCTCCAAAGAATTCTCCATCACAGTTAGGTTATTTGAGCAAGACAGAACTAGATGAAGTAGTTTGACACTGGGATAGTGCATGGTAAAATCTTTGGTTTGTTGTATAATGTAATTTGCATTATAAACTGGGAGTTTTTGCTCATTTCACAGTGGTTTCTTTTTTTCTGATTTCTGTTTCTGTGACAAACAATACAGGGATTGTATCTGCCATTTTATCTGTAGCTGCACATATTTAGAGAAGAGAGAAGGGATTTTTTTTTTTTTTTTATCTTCTCTGTGATAGATTTGATGTATTTTTAAATGTATTCTATTTTTTTTTTTTTAAACATTTTCATCAGTGATCACTCCTAATTCAGAGTTTGCAGGTTGGGAGCCTGCCCCGAATTCTGCCCAGCTGCTGGATCACCCAAGTGCACGCAATGTTTCACTTCTTTCGGGCTGAGCAGCCTGACAGCCTGAAAAGGTTATTTGTATTACAAATCTGACAGGCTGAGGCACTGTGGTATGATAAAGGAACATTAAAATGATTTGTTCCGTACAAGACAAAAGTGACCAGTGTATGTTTTCAGCTCAGTGATTTTTCATCAGCATGTGCTATTTGTGTGTATAGTAAACTGTTGCTTATATCCCTACAAGGGTATTTATTTAAAGGCTGAATAATATATGTCCATACAAGATACAAGGGGATTTGTGTTTATATATTTTTTTTCTGTTACCAAATAAAGATTCATGGGCGACAACCAAAATATCATGTCCTACCTATACTATTTAGGTAGGACAGTGAGTATACCAAAGTCACAATACAGAAAAGTCTTACATACTGTATCCATTTACAAACACATGGCATCGCCTAAAGCACAAATAAACATAAAGGTAAAAGTGATGATTTACTCCCATCAAGCTAATCATGTACAGAAAGATAATATTTCTTTCCTGCATGGACAAAAATGGAAAATCATTTGCTAAAACAAAAGCATCTGTTCTGCAGCAGAATATCATTTCATTAAATGCCTTTCTTTTAAATTTTACTTAATAAAAGTATATTAGGAAAATAAATATTTGTAATAAAATGTACAGATGGATTGAAACACAATGTAATGTCTCTAACTGGAGGACATACAGCACGTCATAAAACCTTCATGAGGAATGACTTCTTATGCACCTTACTGGCTGAAATCTAACGGCAGCTAGCATTCGTCCTACCACATTTGGTAGTGTCATGACTGCACTTTGGTTAATATAAACAGATTTTAGGAATAAAACAAGCTAAAAAAAAAATATAAAGATGCAGAGGCTAGATAAATACAATAAAGGAAGCATAAATCAACAGATCAATGCATCTATGGAACACAACCAGGGACTATAACAATGATTTCAAATGCAGACATGCAGTACACGAGCATGATATCAATTTATATATGAAAAATATGCGTAGGGAAAGAAAGTATCCATGGTAGCATACAGAATATAAAACAATAATAATATGAAATGGTAATATCACAAACAGCAAAATATGGGGAAAATGGATGTGTAGCCTCTGGCAATGAGCTTGTCCTACAGCCAGAATGACTCAAGTGGAGTTATTCATCCTCTAAGGAGCCTACCAAAGACCAACTCACTTCCAATTTGGAGTTACTGATGCACTGATGTAAAACAGCGTTTTCCCTGAAGACAGAGCTTCATCATACCTCAGTCTGTGCAGAAACAGAGCCTGAGTAATGATGGATGAGGAGCCCTGGCCTTACTTAGCCTTTTCTTATCATTATAGCTTCTACTAGTGCATGCATAATAACTTGATCCTAATGAATATTATATTTTAATAGAGATTTGAAATTTAAAGGAGCATACTGGTGATTCTGCATGTTTGAATCCAGGGTCGGATTGGGATTCATAATTATTACCGAGAATTTAAAGTGTCGTGCGGGGGGGNGTGTAGAATACCAAATAAGTCCTTAACTGTCCACTGCTTTTCTGTGCCACCCTTTCTCTTCATCTAAGTGGCAAGAAAATTATGAAGGAAAAAAACTTATGTTTGCTTAGTTTAAGTTAATTTTAATTAATATTGAACTGTATTGTGCAGTGCAAAGGCCAGCCCATCAATGGCAGTGGCGCACCAGAAAAAGTCCAGCCTCTCCTGATGGCCAATCCAACCCTGTTTGAGCCCAATAAACACAACTTGCCTACATGTTGCGTTATTGCCAACCATTTTCCAAAACATACTACTGGAGCGTTAAATTTTAGCATTGTTTTTCTTAACTTCCAGGCAGTTATTATTTCAGTTCATTACAGTAAGCTATTAAAACAATTTGTAGAGACTTGAAACATGCTTGAAACAGCTTAAAGTTACTTAATATTTGGTCTCACACAAAGCTGCACTGAAGAAAATGTATGTCTCTGCCAGAGAATACAGTCCCGGGAGAAGACTGCTTTTACTGAGAAATTAAAATGGCCATACCTTCTGCATTTAGACATAAGCGTTAGCAGGTGAAACATTGAATTTTAAGGTGGGTGTATCACCTGAACATTTGATTTTGAAAGATTAGGGGATTTAGCCAAAATACACAAACTAAAATAAGGTTTCATGTTTTGGAAAATGGTTGTCAACAAGGTGAAACATGCAAAATCAGCAGCATGGCCCTTTAAATACAATCACTGAAAAAGTACAAGCATGTGTGTCCTCACTTTGGCTGAGCTTGACACTAGTGAATACTGTGTGTGCCCATCCGGACAGTTCATGCTTGTGATTATTGTCAGGTCGTGGCGTGTTGTGCTTGGTATCTGACAGGGCTGGAAGGAGGATACGAGCTTCAGGTTCTGTGGATGTTAACAGCTTACTGGCTGACATGAGCCAAGTCCACTGGGATAGAAGTTCAGCTTACACAGGCTGTGTTTTTTGCCAGTTTCACCACTTTATCCCTTTCAACTGGACAAGCATCCTGATCCTTGAGGTGGTCCTAAACTCAGTTTCTGCTGTGTTGTCAAAAAAAACACCTAATTGTTTTGCATTTGCTGTCGAGATCCTAATCAATGCATTGAATCTGATGACAGTATATTGTTGTAAATAAAATGTGCTTGGAATTAATTATTTGTAAAATGAAGGTTAATCCACTCAAATGAAGGTTAATCCACTAGAAATAAATGCTGCACATATTAGTAAACGCTTATGTGAGTATCTAGCAAAGTGTACAGTTTGGACTGAAAAATAACAAAGAATACAAGCACTGTTAGAATGCAGAGATCACTATTGCACAGCTTGCATGAGAGAGATAATGGAGGTGCTAGTCATTCATAAGCTTGACCTTTATTTGAACTGGCACATTACCATGTGCTGATATCAACCATCCCAAACATGACCTTTCTCGCATGTAGGTAAACATTTAAAAGCTGAAATTGTTTTAAAAGTCACCAGTTTAATTTGCTCAGTTTCTGCACAGCGATCATTACAAATTGCACAGCATTCGGTTGCTTGAATAGCTTAATGTCCAAAGTAGTGATCAGTGCTTTTAAGGCTTGCTTCTTGAGTCCAGCTTGTGTTTGTGAGTAAAGGCTGATTGCCCTTCCAGGTGTCATAAAGGCTGAATGGACCAGTGGCTTTGTGCAATGACATGCTCGCCATTTCACGACTCTCCCCAATGGTCAGAGTCTGCTTCACCATTGTTCCACGCCATTGTGCAGCTTTTTATGGGCCCAGCTGCCACCTGTCCTCCATACAGTACTATCGAGCACAGAAATGGCATTTTTACACTGTTAGAGCTACAACTGACAAGCATTTGACAAGCTGTTTGAAACACAGCACTCAGTAAAATCAGCTTTTACAACAGACTCAGCTTATGTATGATGTTATTTGAAAGCACACGTTATATTTAGATTTTTTTGTGTGTGTAGAATGTCAGAATGACTGAAAAAAAAATAGCAGTTTTATATTTCTTGTGTGGCATGCCTTAAGCTCAGCCAATGACTTGCAGTTAATTTCATGCAGAATGAGCCACGATCCGCAGCTCCCTCCCAGTGAGCATGCCCATAGTGCCTGCATATTAAATGCTGAGTCAAACCAGACATTTACAGAAAGGGCAAGACATTTTTATTAATGGCTAATTGACATCACATTAGCTTTATGCAGAATTCAACACCCAGTCAGTCAGTAATCACTTATCTGTGATGAAGCTTGGCATTAAAAATATGAAGGGCCTGAATTCTTATTCTACTGAAATTTAGAATCAGCATAATTTAGCAAAGAAAAATAATAGATGAAAAGGAATTGAATTCAAGGAGAGATGTGATATATATTAATTTTAGAATCTACTATCCAGCTAATTTTTGGAATATTTGCATTAGTATTGACCTGAACACCAGAATAATAATGACATTTATTATGTCTAGTCTATTTTTTTTTTACCCATAGTAATTCACCCAAGTATTTGTGTGAATTAATTTAGCTGTCATGTCAGAAATTAGTATAATGTGTCTGAATAGTAATGCAAAAAGCACTCTAATACTGACATATCTTAAAATGTATCTTTATTTCATAATTAGAAACACTGTTGAGTGTTTTTATGATTGCAGGTCATGGCGAGATTTCAAAGTGTTGAGAAATTGGCAATTATGTAAGGATATTGCAAAGTAAAACTCTTCTGGCAGTGGGTACCATGCTGCTTTCAATAGTCCTCCAGCAGTGCAAAATGCCTACCTCTTCACATGCCTCACATCCTATGAGATTGGAGCTCCTACTGCAGCCCAACTGCATTTTCACCCTTTCACTCTTTGCTTATGTCAGCAGGTGATTATATTGCAGTCATTACAGTGTTTTTTCCTCCATTCAACAGTCAATTAGAACAGCCTCACCTACTGCCTTGCTTCTCTAACTTAAAAGCAATCAAAAACTTCACCTCCTTTAACCTATATTTTGTACTGGTAGTGTCTGATCATATTTGAAATTTCACTGTCATATCAATTTCTAAGATGGTGGGTCAATCAGACTAATGCAGACTTAAAGGACCATACAGGTGACTGTGCATGTTTGAGCCCAATATACAACCTGCAACCAACTCACATTTCCAAAATGTAAAATCGTATTTAAGTTTTTCTGTTATTTATTTATTTTTTTAAATCCACTAGTCTTTCAAAATCAAATGCTCTGGTGATACACCCACCTTAAAATTCAATGTTTCCCTTCTAACACTTATGCACGATTGTATAAAGGACGGTCATTTTAATTTCTCAGTAAAAGCCTGGGATTATATTCTCTGGTGGAGACACATTGTTTTACGTGCAGGTCCGTGTTGGATCCACGTTGGTTAAATAAAGTTACCTCAACAACAACAAAAAAACCTAATAGACATTGTGTTCGCTGTAGTGTACGAGAATGAGCTGAAGCCAATGATAGTCTGGACTGCTAAAGTAGTATATTTTGGGAAATGGTTTTCAGCAAAGCTTATGTGGATTGTATATATTGAGCTCAAACATGCACAATCGTCAGTATGGTCCTTTAATATTAAATTTGTTTGTCAGTTAAGTGACCAATAGCAAAAGTCAGCTCATTGTACCACATTTGTTTACATTTTATAAACACTGTTACTGTAGCTGTTAAAGTCATATTTTACTGATGGACCTTTTTATAATGTTATGAAATTGTTTCTGTCCCTACTGGGCTATCTGCTTCATATTATTTATTCTAGTTTCACATTTTCTAATATATCTACATTACTCATTAATTATAACAATCACAGTGCAATCATAACAGCTACACTTGCTGTACATACAGTATGTGAAAAAAAAAAGGCCTCAGATATTCAATTAGAGAAATGTTTTATACTATGTGTATCAGTGAAGCTGTTCTATCCAGACCTCAGCGGGCCTGTTAGCTTGTTTAGATGACTGGTCCAGTGAAATGACCCAAATTAGGTTGTTAGAAGAATGGCTTTTATGTGCCAAAGTACCCCCCCAACAGGGATGCATGAACAAATGCATGCACAGCTTTCAATCTGGGCACTAGAAAGTTTTCCAATATTTCATCTGGTCTGTTAGCTGTGCCAGGGGCTCAGTAAGAGCTTCGTTTCTTTCTCTGTAACTCCAAAATGTGTGCAGACTAGTTTTATATGAAGCTATAAACAAGTTTGACTCAGTCAAAACACCATTTCCCACATATTTACGATGGAAAACAGGATTAACAGTTGCAAGGACGCAAGAACAGTTAAAGTCTATAAATCTCTTTATTCCAAATACCAGCCAGCAAAATTAATTTTTTCAGAGTCAGGGCAGACAGTCAAAGATCAAAATATTTTAATTTCTATTTTCTTTTGAATTATAATCTAGAATTGCAGATTGAATCCTAGTTCATGATTTACTTACTTTGCCTCAAATCATTTTTTTATTAAATTAACTGCTTTACTTGGAGCACAGTGAAGAGAATACCCTTAAAGGACAATACCGATACTGCATGTTTAAGCCCAATATATACAATCTGCATACACCTTACGTTAGTAAGGTGTATGCAGTAAGGTGTATAACCATTTCCCAAGTAGTAAATTTTGGCATTTTCTTTCTTACCCCTTTCAGACTGCCATTGGTTTCTTCGAGCTGCATGAAAGACAATGTATGTGTCCGCCAGGAAATACAGTCCCAGAAGAAGACGGCTTTTACCAAGAAATTAAAATGACTGTGCCTTCTACAATCATGCGGAAGTATCAGAAGGGGAAATATTGAATTTTAAGGTGAGTGTGTCACCTCAACATTTGAGTTCGAAACATTAGGGAATTTGAAAAAAATAACAAGAAAACTAAAATACGGTTTTATGTTTTAGAAATTGGTAGCATGCATGCAGGTGAGTCTTTATTGGGGTTAAACGTGCAAAATCACCAGTGTGGTTCTGTAAGCCCTTATCTTCAGAAAGACACTGTCAAGACATAAACAATAAATGGTGAAATCCACATATGGAAACACAAGGAACTATCAAATGGAACTTAAAGGTGCTGTCGGCAACTTTTTTTAAAATCACATTTTTATTGAATTTTTGCAAACTTTCATTAAATTCTGATGGGCAAGTATTTATCAAGTGGTATGTGAAAAAAAAAAAAAATCAGACCTCTGTGGCTCCTCCTACTGCAGTAAATCTGATCTGAAGGAAACATCCCTGAATTTTTCCACCAATCAGCACAAAGAAGTGCCTCAGCGTGCTGTCAATCACATCTCATTTGCATTTACGGCACCCTGTTCAGTTGTGTGCAGACATGACTAGTAACAAGCAATTCATGAAACAGCAGCGTAATGGCAGAGCCTATGAAGAAATTACCAATTCATCATCTTTATCAACTTTCTCTGCAAGAAAATGAAAACAACAGAAGGTAAAAGAGTAACAGTGAGCTAAAAAGAAACACTTAGTGCCAGGGAAAGAAGTCATATTAATATTGGAGCTGCTATCCTCCGATGGTGAGAGGTAAAAATATTGGAAGGCTGAAAAAACGATGCTGAGCTGCAACATTTCTGCTGGACAGGTTACATACTTTATCTTAATGTGCAGTTCTTTACAAATATCCTCCGTATGAAGAAGTGATGTTATCGGGATTTCTGCTGATATTGGGTGTACATTATGTTTGGGTTTCTGCTGTTGTCCTGTACTTCATGCTCTCTGTCTAGTTATCTGGTTGTATTTATGCTGCGTTCGATGGACCTCGGAAATCGGATTTTTCCCACTCAAAAGTTCCAACTTCCAACTTCAAACCGCCAAATGTAAACAAAAAAGCATGGCTGAACACCAATAAATACTTCAAGATTAAATAAACTTAATAATAAATACTAACAAAAGTAAAGTTAGATTACAGGACTGTTTGGTTGTGTTGTTTTACAATGATGTTAATCGCAGTGGGTATTAAATATTTGTGCAGATAAGTAATATTCTGAAATGATTTACACTTAGGTATCAATGGCAAACAGTTATAGACTGTAAATAGTTAACTTGGCAATATAGTTTGACCGTTTTATTTCAATGTCACATAAGAAAAAATACTTTATTCGCCTGTTAGCTGATCATTTCCATTCATAAAGCTCGCTTCCATGGGCACTGCCATGTTGAGTGACATCATAGTCGTGAAGTCGGGGTAGATAATTTTGGTCCAAGTTCCCCAGTCGGAGTTCTGACTTCAAGTGCCATTCCAGCGCATTTTTCCAAGTAGAAAGTCAGAAAAATCTGAGTTACGAGGTCTGTCGAACGCAGCATTAGACAGTGGCTATGTTGTCCAGCATTATTACAGAAACTCTGTTGCTGTATTTAGAATTCATTACTTGACATGCGTAAAACAAACATGAGAAACGGGTTTTATGGGGCAGTCATCAAGGCTAAGGCTAGCTTTGTTAGCCTGCACAGCCTTTTGCAAAATGTTACACTCTGTGGATGTGCTTTCACTGAGAAATTAAGTTATAAACGTGTTTTAAGACATAATCATCAATGCAGTGACAGTGTTGGTGTCCTGATTTGTTGCCTTTTTTTTTTTTTTTTTTTNTTTTTTTAAGAGAGTTGGTTTGTAATGTATTTCTGTGTCCCGCCTGCCTCTATTTGCACGTAACTGCCTTTGTAAGCTAAGCTTTCGGTTTACAAGCAGCTGCTGACTGCTAAAATTCCTGTTACTTTACCTTATTTGTTTTTATATTTCTTTTTTTCATTTCAATATTTTCAGTGGATAAATGTTGAGCACATATACACATCAAGAAATGGAGTACTGCCACAGTAGCTAGCATAACGGAATTCACATTTATGAGAGGTTTCTATTGTGGGAGGAGCTGAGGAGGCAGGACGCAGGTGACACAGCAGGGAGGAGGGAGAGGGGAGATTGCACCCTCTTTTCAAACTTGCCACCACCTTTAAGGAACTACTCTCATCAAATAACTAGCTCACCATTACATGTCCACAGCTGCTGTAATTGCATATGTTTCTATGAATTAATTTAGCAGAGTGTAATGAATGTGCCAATTACATTTTCACTATGAAATTATGGCTCTGTAATTTGAAGTAACTGAGAGAGTGTACTATATGGTTTACATGGTTTGGCACAAGTAATAAGCCTCAAATGCTGACAGTGCATCAGCAGCAAAGCACCATGGCCCTTGGAGAGCCATCAAGCAGAAAATGATAATTAATTAATCATGGAGTGTGAGGCAAGCTCCTTTCTATTAGCCCTTTGGTAATACCTTCCCCTCGGCCACTATACAAACCATAGAGATTATTCTTTTCCAGTGAGTCCTGTTTCCTCAGCAGCACTTTGAGCACTGCAATGACAGCTGGCTGGAAAATGACCATGACCTCTAACCTTTACATTGTTTAGCCACAATATTATGTTGTGTGTGTGTGTGTGTAGCAACCACTTTTATCTTACAACCTAACACAGATTGCTTTCTTCCTCCCTGCTTCCTTTTCACAGAAACAATGGGCATTTTTCTTTAGATTTTATGAATATGTGTGCCTCCAATCAATAACTTTTTAATCAAATAAAAAATATTTTTTCACATACATGACAGAATTTTAGAGTTTGAGTAATAAATGCAAAAATCAACATTTTTGTCTTTGATCATAACCGAAAGAGGACAAGCCTTCAGATGGCTGAACAGGAGATGTGAATGCATACTGAGCACATGCAAACATTCAAAGTGTTCATATGAAGACGTGTTACTTAAAGGAGTATACTGGTGATTTTGCATGCTTGAGTTCAATACATACAACCCTATGTTACTGCCAACCATTTTCCAATGTACTACTGAAACGGTACATTTTAGAATTGTTTTTTTATTCTACCTTCCAGACTGCCACTGGTTTCAGCTCATTCCAGTACGCTATTAAAATCAACTTGTAAAGACTTGAAACATGCTTGAGGTACATAATCCATCACAGGGAAACACACAGAAACACACAGCATTATTATTATTATTATTTTTATTATTTTGTCAAAGTTACTTAATTTAACTGATCCACCTTGGAGCTACATGGAAGAAAATGTATTTCTCTTTCAGGGAATACAGTCCCAGGAGAAGACTGCTTTTTCCAATAAATTAAAACTAACCATACCTTCTACAATCATGTGTAGGCGTAAACAGGCGAAACATTGAATTTTAAGATGGGTATATCATCTGAACATTTGATTCTGAAAGATTAGGGGTTTTTTATGTTTTCGAAAATGGTTGACAGTAATGCAACTTGTATGTGGGTAGTATTTATTGGGCTCAAACATGCAAAACCACCGGTATGATCCTTTAAGCTTGATATATTATAACATTGTAACAGCATCAGTTTGATTTGCTATGTCTAATCACAGGTGTAGCTGACTTAATATTAACCACACACACACACACACACACACACACACGCACACGCGCACACACACACACACGTAGCCTTCCCTGGTCTGAGATCAACAGATTGCCTTGTAGTTGGTTCAGAACTAGTTTCGATCATGTTCACACCACAAACAAACCATTCCAGAGTTTGTTTGTATCTGACTGAGACCACTACGTCTAAACAGTCTTGGTGCAGCTCTTGTGGCCTGAACTCGACTGTGATTGCTGTGTTCAGACCTTCCCAAACGAAGTATAAAAAGGGAGGAAAACCTTTGTCCTGTTGAACCAGACTATAGGTGTGAAAACACCCTTAGTCTTTGTCCTGTGTTAATTTGTGGATTAAAGGGACTGTCAATCATTTGGGAGGGATGGCAGTTCAAATCAAGTGTTCTAAATTTTAATGATGAGCTTTTCCCTTTTGTTCACATTTTGATTATAGACTGTAACTTAACTCTTCACAGATTAATTCAAAGACACTTTTTCCATATGCTGCATAACAGTATTATTGCTCGGCTTCATGATTCGGTTCAAACGTGGTTTACATATTGCAGTCTGCTGTCATGTTTTTGGTCGACTTCCAACCTCTTTCCCAGTCGTCAAAGGCAAATTCTGCTGAATCATGTTTCCTTGGTCTCTCAAGACTCTGCTAATTTCATAAAGTGTGAAATTGAGATTCAGCAGATCTTGATTCATAGGCCAACTGCTTGCTCTTTCCCTTTAGATTTTCAGCTAAGAATGAGAGAAACCTCAGATTATTAGCACAGGCTATGCGCACTGTTAGACTAATTAAAAGCTTCCTGCTCTTTGGTATGCTATCTCTTTTTGTCAAGATTACATGATAACTGGATAAAACTAATTAATAGTATATAATGTGTAAGGCATGGGCTCATGTTTGAATTGTACAAGCCTGATTATGTTTGATAGTATCAAACATAGTCGCAAACCTGTAATCAACACAACACACTAGTGCAGGTTAGAAAGAGATAGGTATTGAACTTCACTAAATGATGATTAATGATTCCAATTAATCACGATAATTAACAACTTAATACAAACCATAATAACTGCAGAGCCTGGGCAATTAAAATTAAAATTTGCTGTTTAAAAATACATAAACATTTTTTGTTTTTGTTTTTTGTTCTTATTAAAATGGGTTAATATACTGAGTGTAAAATAATTCTCAAGGCACACAAGAGTCATCACCATATGCACAGTCAAGGCAAAGGTCCATAAATTGATTTCTAACTATGTAGAATTGACTGTCTGGCACGAGCAACGTGGCTTTGCACACTAGCTATTACTCACTGGTGGATTTCATATGCGAAGGCATGCCTATGCAATTACAAAGCAAGCCTATAAATTAGTCGCTGAAACGGTCTTAAATTATGAGGGAATGCATCAAATACTATCTATTCCTATCCAGACGGGTGTCTACACTGTAATAGGGAATGGAATACTGTAGCTGTGCGTGACACCAGACAATCAGCAGCTCCTTGAGGAAAAAGGAAGATGGTTCTTTGGAGGTAGGAGGGGATTGAACTTCAATTTTCAGTAAGTGATTTTTCTCTCTTTAGCAGCCTGGAAATTTCAGAATTTAAAGGTGTCTTTTGACACAATAGACCTACGCTAGTTTAACTGATAGATCTAAGGCTTACCTGGCGTACCTGCTAAGCCTGTTTATATCAAGTTGAAAAGTGACAGAAGTGAAACAAAAGACATACTTTTGAAAGTTAATATAGTAATGAACAGTGATGATTCCCTGTCAAAAATTAGGAATTATTGTCCCCATTTCTTTTTTTTTTTTTAGCCATAACCATAGTTTGTATCCAACTTAGTCTACCTTGAGCTGTATTGATCACCACGTCAGTGAGTTATCACGTAAGTCAATTTAAAGGACCATACTGGTGAGTTTGCATGTTTAAACCCAATACAACCCGCATAGATGTTACGTTAGTGAAAAACAACTTCCAAAACATAGAACCATAGTTTAATTTTCCAGTTATTTTTCTAAATTCCCCAATCTTTCAAAATCAAATGTTCAGGTGATACACTCACTTTAAAATTCAATGGTTTGCTGTCTAACACATGCACAATTGTAGAAGGCACTGCCATTTTAATTTCTCTGTAAAATTCTCGGTAAATTTCTCCTAGGCTGTATTTCCTGGCGAAGACATACATTACGTCTTCTGTGCAGCTAAGTGTTGGACCAGTTAAAGTTATTTCGACAAAAAACTTAACTGACATCGTGTTTACTAGGATGGATTACTCACCTCAAGCATGGAGTCAGGAAGGTAGCTAAAAAAAATTATAAAATGTACCACTCCAATAACATATTTTGGGAAATAGTTGTCAGTAACGTAATATGTAAGCAGGTTGTATATATTGGCCTCAAACATGCAGTATGGGCTTGCATGGTCATTTATCAGCACTTATTGAGGATGCAATGATGCAACATTTCTTACTGGCTGGAAGAATAAAAGGTACTAGCTATTGGTTATGGAGCTTTAATGCAGCTTTTCACAGCTCACTTCACTGGGGTCTCCTTCAACATGTGAAAGACATTATCTCAATTACTGTGAAAGAAGACAGCAGTGTGTGCTTTTATCTTGTTCGAGATCCCATGAGGACTATGAACATTTCCATTTTGCTACAAACCATCTCATCCATGCAGGTCTGTATATATGGGTATTTTATAGGTCTGCGGTCTGGCAAGGACAGAGGAATTAGCCTGATCCACATTCATTAACCTCATTCTCATTCTCCAGAGCAGTGTTGTAGAACTATCTGTCACCATAGCACAAAAATGATGAATTGGTAATCAGTTGAGAGCTGTCAAGAAAGCCTGGGGAATGCAAAATTTACGCACTTGTTTGCCCTTGCATTAACCATTTGTAATCAAATCACTATTTATCGTTAGTTCAGTCAGATGTGTTTTATGACCTAATGTTGTCATATATAGGCAGGGAGACAACGGTAGCATTTCTTATTGGAGGCAGTATTGCATTCTGTGAAGAGTTGGGAGGTAGAGGTGTCTGTTATCTCAAATAACTAGACACTCCACCCCTAAAGCTTGTGATGTGTGTTGGTTGTGATTCATTTTTAATCATCCTCTTAAATTATTCATAATTTCCTTAATGAAAATGGAGTGCAAACACAACAAATCAATATGTTTTGCTGTTATGAAAAAATGGAAATAAACCTGCAGTATGAAAAAATATTTGAAAGTGCTCATTCTACAATTACTGTAATTTATAGTGACCAAATACAGCAGACAGTCAGACTGTGCTTATGTGACTCCTCAACAACAATAAAGCCAGAGACATCAGGGCTTGGGTTTAGTGCCCAGCCTGGGCACTCTGTGAGAGGGAGAAAGCTGAAGAGAAATCAATACAGTGACAGCTGAGCTCCAGAAAATCCAGACTGTATCCTAATTAGAGGTCAGTGTGCACTAAGAATTCCTTGTCAATCACCTAATTGTGCTTTAAAGTTCAGACACAGTAAGTCGTTAGATAGTGGAGCGCTTGGGAGGCCGGCCGATGGGTAGTCTACCAACCTGTTGTTAATGGCCCTTGTTTTAAAAGTTAATGAGCACTGGAGTTAAAAGCAGCATTAGCCAAAGGCTAGGTGGAGTTGAGCTATGTGGATAAACTTTTCATTACCTCCTCATTAGGTGAGCCTGGGGATTCGAGAGACCCCTCTAAGAAATGTAACATAAAAACACCCAAATGGGCCTGTGCAAAGCCAGTTTGGAAGTGGGAAAAGTGGAGGATTTTAAGGGAGTCATTGATTTTAGCTTCTTCATTCCCTCATGGATGACAATCCTTCACATCAGTTTACTTCATTTGCTGCCAATTAGCCAATAAGAACATCTGTAGATGCTGGAATGCCTACCTGTTCCTGAGAAGGTGACTTTGAAAACTAGAATGGGTCATTAAAAGTAAAGTAAGACAACCATTATAATTCTAACACTGAAGTTGCCATTTATTTGCATTGTGAGGTCTCTGGTGTAGTAGTTAAATGTCACTTGCCAACTCTAATGGGAGAAAAGTTGGGAGGAGTATGGAAGGAGCTGATTAGAGTCATTCCACCATAAGGTCCGTGTACTATGCCATATCCCACTGAATACATCAAAACTGCATAGTGTTGGAAAACTGGACAATCATGTCCAAATGTCCACTCACCTTCCATAGAATCAGGAAGCAACACACTGATCTTTAAACTTATTGTAAGTGTTTAGTAATGTGTGCCATTAAAAGAGATGTGTGTGCCTTTCCCTCAGTTATTTCAAACATTCATTAAAATAATGTTCTAGGAGAAAGATATAACTTTATATCAAATATGGCACTTTCCATAAACAAAGCTAACCCTCGTCATCAGCTCTTCCCCCTAAGAGCCAACTACATAACATTCAGATAACACAGCAGCCTATGTAAACACCTGGATCCATTTCCTAACTGCTGTTTGCTGGCACTGCTGCATTACAAAGTGAAACAATAATGCTGCTCCACTGCTGCTACTGATATTAGTTATGGTCGTTACTCCTTCCTGCACCCACGCAAGATGCTATTATTTGCTGGCCAATTTCTAATGCTCAGATGTCCGGCTTTGAACCAGATTAAGAATCTCTGGAACCACTGCTGTGGATCAAACCTGCAAGCTGGCTCTGTCTAAACCCCATATGTCTGCATCTATATGTTGATAGTATGACAGTATGTTGTAGTACCAAGCAAATCATTTTTTTGTTGCATTTCCCCTAATTCCCCACAATCACTCGGCAGCTATTGTTTGTAATTCATGTCCAAGTTAGCAATTAATCATTGTATTGATACATATTGACATTTTTTGTCTTTTATGACAGAATGCATGACAGCATTTTCAATCATCACTCTGCAGCAAAGTGCCATGACACATGATGAGTGTGTACCTTGGAACCTTTATGTAATATACATACGCAAATAATTTCAAGGACAAGCATGACTTGATTTATGGAAATAAAATTGTCACTTGATGTTGTTCACCCCATATCTGTAAGCATCTCAAAATTATCCAACCAGAAATAATCAGCACCTTCATCACTATATTCAAAGAAATTATGTTCATCCCCTTCTCAGTTCCACATTCAAACCTTTGCAGTGTTCTTGTCCATTCCTGTGACCCGTCAAAGAAAAAAGAGAAAGAAAATGTGTGAAAACAACCCTGAGAGGTGTGAATATAATCTGAATTAATGAGGCCATCCCAGATGAGAGGAACAGTCTGGAGTGACTGCTGGTGAATTCATCATTGGATAATTAAAGGAACTTACTATGACATTCACCACACGTTTGTGAAATCCACATTAATGATAACTAAGGCTGGCCTCTCCAATTGTGTTTGTGATCAGATCATTGTTGTAGTTTATTCTCTCTCAGATACTGTAATTCAGATATTGTCTATAAAAGGAGAGACAAATGGCAGAAAGAAAACCTGTATGACCCATCATACCACCATATTCATTATATCATTATCCTTGCCTGTTCCTGTTCTGTGATAATTGCATGTTGGGTATGATAAGGCATGATCTTTTTTTTCACCTACTATTTAAGTGCACTGTCTTTTCTGTACCATAAAAAGGAATACCTTCTTAAACACATTGCTAATACTGGCCCCTGACAAGCTCCCTTTACCTCTCGCTCATTGGGATAGCATGCATTCTCTGTGACACCATTTCAATGGCTGATTTCCCTTGCTGGCCAATTAAGGAACCACACAAAGGAAGTTAGTTGTAGTCGCACTCCTATTTTCTGTCCCTTAGTGAAATGAAACAATCACTCACAAGCTCTATAAAACAAAATGACCGTATTCTAAGAAACAATTCATTTCTGCCACATTATGGATCTACCCATTCACACGTTTTGCTATTGTGGTTGTTTGGTCCATTAAGAGAGTAGTGTCTACAATGAGTGCTCTGAAATAACAGGTCTGAAAGACAGACTGATTCATAATGGATGATGGAACAAAACACATGAAGAGTGCAGGTTAGTGGGGGTGACACGACGAGTTCTGTTTAATATTCCAAACTGCGGATGCCAATTATCAATCTTTATGTATATGGGTATTTATCATGCATTGTAAATCCCAGGGTAATTAAATGCAAGTGCAAGTGCTTATGATAGCCATCATCAGTTTCGTTGCCAGAGCGGTCAATCATTCTATTAAAGGACTTGTAGGAACTCTGAATGCTATGTGGCCAGTGGCAATGCACTGCCTCAGGCTAGCAGAACTAATTAGAAGGTTGCCCAGTGGAATTCTATCACCACCATGTCCGATCCACAAGCCCATTTCTGCATTTTGTCCCAATTTTCATCTTAATTTTAACATACTGTATGTCTCTGTTTCCTCTAATTCCCCCACCTCCCTCTCCAGGGCCATCAATCACATTTAGTTGATATCTAGACTGAAAAATGTGATGCCACCTTCCAATCCAACAGGGAGCATTAGAAGTGAAGTTTGTGAATTTGTGCTATTCTCTCATGGCTTGCTGGATATGACAAAAATGTTTCATTCTACTACTTTGAGGATTCTTTATGTTACTTAAAAATTCCCCACTGTGGTTCAAATACCTGTAAGGTGGTTTTCCTTGCTTGCAGAAATCGTAAGTAAGGAAGAAAATATGCTGGCATCTCAAAATCTGAGCTATGTCTCTAGAGTTCCACAAGATCGGGAAGAAGATATTAATTAGGTTTTAGTACTTCTTCTATTACATTTTAGACAATATGGACCACAGAGGATGTAATCAAATGCAAACCTAGAGACCAAAGCTTTTTAAAAACCATTTTGTCATTCATTAAAATTCAATAAATGGTAAAATGAAGGACTTGGAGATATGTTAATATATCTCAGTGTATAACTTAGTAGAACCTTTGTATGACGTTGATATTATGCATTAAAATATTTATAAAGGTTTTTGTACTTGGTTTATCACTTCATCCTAATAGGATGGAGCATATCATGTCATGCATTAAACATGAGAAGAAATGCTATACTGTCAGTATTCGCGCTATTTTGTTGCAGCTGTGCTCGCTAATCACCTTGACTGTATAGACAGAATATATCATTAGATCTACAGTTAATTACATTAAAACAGAGAAGCCATTATTTTGCTACACATTAAGTGTTTTTTGCCTCAAACAATACACCAGCTGACACCTTATGTTGTGCCAGCATTTACCCAAGTTCCACTAATCTTATTCTTCATGTATCCTACCCGTCCAGGCTTTGGCCGCCATTATGCACAGTGTTTTCCACTTTCACTGTCGTTAGCGTCCACAATGATGTGGAGTTTGTCTCCAAGTATTATGTGGATTTTGTTGCTCTCTTGCACATGTGCCTGCAATCTTTCAGGTATAGCAGCACGTTCTAGTTTCTCTTACCACATCACATGGCCACAGAATCGCAGTTGGTGAGTTTTAATTATTTGAGGAGTTTTAGCTATACTTGACAAAGTACTTCTTCGTTCATTTTGCATGTGGTATGTGAGATTTGTTGCATCCCTCAAAGGAACCACATTTTGGATGCATTCAGGTTGTTTCAAAGCTCTCTTGAGAGTGTCCATGTTTTGCATCCATAGAAAAACACCAACCAGATGTAGCACTTATCAGAGTGGAGTCTTAAAGGAAAGCTCCTTGTTCTTTAACATGTTGTATAATTCTCTGAAGGTTTTGCATGCACAAAACTGCTTTCGACCTTCTGCCTTGGCAATTACTATCACTACAAAAATTTGCATTTATTCTACCTGATGCTTTGAAAGTGTGAATCAACAATTGTCACACTTCCTTCTCTCATTTAAATACTGTACTCATCATTATAGATGACCATCCTGTAAAAATATTTCATCTCCTTAACTGAACTTTAAAATGTAGGGACAGATGCAGAGGTTTAGGTTTTAAAGAATGCACAACACTCTTGTACACATGAAGCGCATATATAAATATAATCACATTTGTGCACAGATGCACTCACGCTCTCTCTGAAACACACAGAAACGCATACACCTGTATCTTGGTATCTTAGTCAGTGTTTGATCCACCACCATTAAAGCTCAGCCATTCTTCAAATGTACAAATGATGAAATACTACCAAGTGATGAAATACTATCTCAGCTTGTCACATGCAAAATTAAAAACATTATACAGAGTGCTGATAGGTACACAGAATAATAATTAGACCTGAGAGCTCAGTCAAGCACAACCTCAAGGTGTATTTCATCATACACAATCACTCATTATATATGCTACCTCAAAAGTTGCATTGCATAGTTATTATTGCCTGGTTGCATTGCGTAGTTATTATTGTCTGCTATTCTATTATGCTGTAACTCCCTCATCTATTACAGCCGAGGCTCAGACATTACTTATTTGTCTTTGATTTGAAACAAGCAGACATAAAAGCAGACTGACAGATGTAAAAGCAGACATACAGATTATAGAAAACAAATCACTGAAAGAGAGAAGGAACAGCAAAGGATAAAAAAAAAAAGAAGCTATATTTAGACATTGTGACATGAGTTGTTTGTGTCAGTGTCAGGACTACAGGCATCCTCTGGGGTTTGGGGAATGTTCTATACACCGCCAAAGATGGATAATTGGTTATTTTGAGTAATTTCATGAGAAAAGCTCAGCTGCTGTAGCTCAACCTCAACTAAACAACACACCTTGGGAAAAGCCTCTGTTCAGCCGACTCCTGTCTATAGATTCCTGTCTGAATGCATGCAGATGTAAAGGCAGATGTGAAAAATGGATGAGGTTTTTAACCTAAATTAAGCTATTTTGTCTAATCTCTACATTTATATCACTCACAATCATCTCTGCTAATTAAGTTCATTTCATTACATCAGCAAGCAATTTTTGTATTTAGGTTAAGGTGAAACCTCAGCTATTCACATACTCACTATATCCTCATACTAAAATCTTTATTTTGTCCATTTACTTTGGATTATACATGTACAACATGAATCCAGATACATTCTTGTAGCAATGAACATTTTAATTATATACTGTATATTCACAATAAGTATCATCCCCAGCATCACCTAATGTTACTACAGATATTTCTGGGGATTAAAGTAATGCACTAGTCTACTGTACCATTTTGTCACTGCTGTCAGTTACGAACCTCATGTTTCCAAAATGCCAACTTTCCTGCACATCAGGGAAAAAAAAAGTCTTGTTTACTGCTTGACATTTTAAACTTATTTTTAGCATTTGTATTTTTTCAGTTTATCCTCTGGGTTTTGAAAGTCTTTCATAATGTCACAGTTCTGCATGTCTGGTCAGCCACTCACCTGCCATTTCTGCATGCCTGGTCCTCAGCT
>VXCM01003028.1:39216-61654 GCA_014773175.1 Lucifuga dentata | reverse complement strand
ATGGAGGCGGGCGGGAGGAAAGCATCCAACCTCTCATTGCCATTCAGCAGCGGCCCTTTTGTATGGCAATTGCCCGTCCTAATTGGTTGTGTTTACAAGCTACTCCGTCAAAATGGCAAATGGCAAAACTCAACATAGTGGGCGAACGGTTAGTTATAAGAGATGTGAGTTTTAAAAAAAATGGGGGAGGTCAGCTGGCGTCAGAGGAAGGAGGAGACGCAGCATTAAAAGAACAGACAGAACGGGCTGTGGTGAATGACACCAACTTTGTCCGCTGACATTTTCATTTTGGTTTGAATTAACCTTTTAGAAGTCGCCCACGAAAGCACGAACGTCTAATGTCTTTTATTCTCAATCTACTTTTGTTAGCTGCTCTCGCATAATCAAAACGGATAAGATCGAGAAATGAATCCTTGTAATCATTCATCTTCGCAGCTTCTTTGTGGGAAGGCAAAAAAAAAGAAGCAGAATTATGGTCTGTTAGACTAAATAATCTCAGTCCCCCAAAGTATTTGTTTAATCAGGAGCCTCCAAAGACGAGCTTTTGATTGTTCAATCAGTTTGATAAGCTGTCTTATCTTTCACACCGCTCTCAGCTCTTTTGATTACAGTTCTTAGCGACATTAATTAGGGGAAAAAGGTTTTTTCTGAAGATTAAACAACAGGATGTGGTACAAGTTATTGTCTTTTCTGAAAAAATCTATGAGTCTCTCAGCTAATTGTTGAAGACATTCACATAGGGAGCACCTCCAGCCATAAATGATTTATTATTACAATGAGGCAGAAACCACGAGGGCGAGACTTCCCCTTTAATTACTCTTTTCAAATCAAACGCAGTCATGACTCAGCGAGTCGTCTGAAAATTAAATGTTCCTAAACAGTCTAGTGAGACGGATAGAAACATATTAAAGACCTGATGAAGGCTGCGTCACCGAGGCATGACTAAGCTATATGACTAAAGGGACACTTGACTCCTTAATCCCACTCCAGCAAATGACTTTAAGTGAAAGTGATGAAGATGGGACTTCTGCTTTTATTTTATTTATCTATTCCTTAAGGTCAAAATGTACAGGAGGAGAAATGAATATCAGACACAGGAAAAATATTAAGTCCATGTGTGTACTGTGAGACACGGATCAGGTGTTCTCCTCCAGTGAGGGATTTTTCAGGTATATTTAAAGGACCAACCAGTGATTCTGCATGTTTAAAGGACCGTACCACCCATTTTGCATGTTTGAACCTAATATATTCAATTTTCATACACGTAACGTTACTGACAATCATTTCCCAAAGCATACTACTGGAACAGTGAATTAAAAATGTTTTTCCTACCTTCCAGACCTCCATTGGTTTCAGTTCATTCTGGTATGCTATTAAAATCAACTTGTTGATACTTGAAACGTTCTTGGGATAGGTAATCCATCATCACCAACAAGACGTGTATTCAGGTTTATTTTTAGATGTTATGCAATTTTAGTGTTTAAGTGCAATACAAAGCGTGGAGTGAATGTATGCCTCCACTGGGGAATATAGTCCCAAAAGGAAGACCTGTGTTTATGGAAAAATTTAAAGGACCATGACTTCATAAGGCTGCATAACTATTAGCAGGAGAAACATGGATTTTTAAGGTGGGTGTATCACTTGAATATTTGATTTTGAAAGATTAAGAGATTTTGCAAAATATCAGGAAAGCTGAAATATGGTTTTAACCTTTGAGAAATGATTGCCTATAACCTTATGTGTATGAAAAATTGAATATACGTATTAGGCTCAAACATGTAAAATGGGTGGTAGGGTCCTTTAAATACTACTTGCATATACGATACGTTACTGTCATTTTCTACTACACAAACCACCACAAACAAATGAGACCATTGTGAGTTCATCTGGAGCAGGCTGGGGGGCTGAGTGACCTCAGAATGACCCTTTAAATATTCCTTAACATCTAAAAATAATAGCAGCACAAATTAAACTTTTAACAGCACAGAGCAGCTCAAACGTAAAACAAACGACTGAGACTATTTTCCCAGAGTTCTGTGTTAGTTGGGGGGGNGCAACTTCACTCAGGTCTTTTATTGGACAATTAAAAACCACTGTGCCATCTACATCTGGATGTACATGTTAGCAGGTGAAACAGTGAATTTTAAGGTGGATGTATCCCCTGAAAATTTAATTGTGAAAGATTAGAGGATTTAGCAAAATAACATGGAAAATACAATGCAGTTTTATGTTTTGGAAAAGTGTTGTCAGTAATGTAATGTGTATGCAGGTTTTATTTATTGGGCTTAAACATGAAAATCACCAGCATGGTGCTAACTGTTACGTTACCTATCGATCACGTCTCATAACTGACATAGGATGAAATATTTTACAGTGTGTGACACGGCTAAAATGGCTGCTTCTCACTTTTAGACATGACTGAAACCCCCTCAAAGATCAACCTGAGGCTAAGATGTTGTATCGGAAGCGCCGTTCCAGAGTTATGATGACACCAATAAGCCAGTACCAATTCTGTAGAGAGATCTCAATGGTGGATCAAACTTTCACTCTATAATTAAGCCACGTTCTCCCTCTTCTCAATGGTAGAGCACAGGGGTGGCAAACATGCGGCTCTAGAGCCGCATATGGCTCCAGACCCGGTTCAATGTGGTTCATATTCTTCCTTTAAGTTTCGTTCATAACAAGATCCAGACAACACTCATGTATGCTGATATTACAGATAACAAAAAAGGTGCAGCTGCCGTGATCACAGTGCTCAGCATGGATGCTACACTTTTTCCAACTAGCCTACATCCGGTCTGTTAATGGCCTGAGTTTACGACCATGGCGGTGCCAGCAAAGTGCAAAACTAAATGAAAATATGAAGAGGAGCACAGAACGTTTTTACCAGCATGGGAGGATTTATATTTTTTTTGTAGAGAGAAACAGCAAACCATTTTGCCTGTTGTGTCAGACATCGCTGCCGCAACATATCAAATCCAAGCAAATCAAATCGATGTGGACACCCACTTCAAAGAACTACTTCAAGTTGCCACAACAGAATGCAACCCAGATTTTAAGGCCATTGTGGAAAACAAGCAGAAGTCCCAATGAGTCAAAAGCAGGTAAGAATTCATATGATAGGAGGGTTGAGTGAGTACAGGTTCAAGAGAATGAAATGTTTGGATTTTTTGAGAAAAATATAGATGTCACTTATATTAAATGTTGTTTGATCTAGAACAGGATTTTCATTTGAACATGACAGAGGTCAAATGCTGACTGCAGTCTACAGTCCAGCTTTGAGGAAGAACTGCAACACAAAACCTCAATGAAATAACACAATGTATTCTTGGACTAAAGTTTGGACATTGCTGGTTATTTAAAGAAAGCCTTGTTTTAAGGAAGTTTACTGGCTTGTTTTGTGTCATTGAATGTGTGATAAAGGCATCTTGTGGCTCTGTGGAGAAACAGGGTTTTATTTTTGGCTCTCCAAGTCTCGACAGTTCGCCACCTAACATTTTCTTAACAATTTTTTACAGATAAATTCACCTTTGACATTCTCTAAAACACAGACAATTCAGCCTTGTTGTGTTAAACATTTTCTATATTTTCTAATCTCATACGGGGACAAAACAAAACGGTATACTTTCCGATTATGAATGCAAATTCTCAAAGAGCATCAACCACATAACTACAAAAAAAAAAAAAAAANAAAAAAAAAAAAAAAAAGAAATTTGCTTTGACAAGCCATTGGGCCTTGTGGTAAGTAATGAAAAGTCTTGCACACATTAACATATTAATTGAGATTTTTCCAACAATCATGTTTTGCCAATGGATGCATTTAAATCAGCCTCTCAGATGGGGAGGGGGGGTTAATGAAACCAGAGATAGATAACGACTTTGGCTGTATGTGCACTTAGTCACAGGCTTTTTGGAGAAAAAGCACTTATCTCACCCCAGGCACCCCTGGCTTATGTAATCTGCCCTTTCATTCACAGCCGCTGCCGTATGATTGTTTGAGAAATGAAAAAGCCATTTTGGAGCGGGTGACTGCTATGAAAGGAGCTGCCTGTTTTGTACCATGCCCCTCGTTGTCAAAGCCTCAGGGGGTCACCAGAGGTCAAGGGAATTATGATTACGATACAGCCTCGGCGCTCATTCGTCAGGTTCCATATTCCCCCGAGTGACCCCTCCATAAAACGCTCCTTTTTGGCTGATGATGAAACTCGATAGCCCTGCAGAGGAACATGAATGTTTTGTTAAGAGGGGACTATCAGCGTTGTTCGGTTCAGGAGGTTCATCTTGACAAGATGGGGGTCGGTCTTTTTCTTTTTTCTAGAGGAGGCTCCCCTATTCCTCAGAGCTTTCATTGACTACGTTTGGACTTTACACAAATGTAGTATAAAATATATTTTCTACCAATTGAGATGGCGTCTCAGGATGGGAAAAGACGGGATTTTTTTTTCTAAATATGACATGAACGCACTGAGATTTCTAATGCGGGAAGTAACGTTACTTTGGACATCAAACTGGAAATCACGTCACAGTCACCTGTGGATGATTCTATGGAACATTTAAAGGACCATACATTTTGCATGTTTCAGCCAAATATATTCAATTTTCATACATGTTATGCTACTGACAATCATTTCCCAAAGGATAAAACCGTATTTCAGCTTTCCTGATATTTTGCAAAATCTCTTAATCTTTCAAAATCAAAATCTTTCAAGTGATACGCCCACCTTAAAAATCCATGTTTCAATGCTAGTAGTTACGCTGCAATATGAAGTCATGGCCATTAAAAGTTTTCCATAAATACAGGTCTTCTTTTGGGACTATATTCTCCGGTGGAGACATACATTCACTCCACACTTTTTTTGCGCTTAAACGCTGGAATTATGAAACTTCGGGAAAAAAAACCTGAATACACATCTTGTTGGCAATGATGGATTACCTATCCCAAGAACATTTCAAGTATCAACAAGTTGATTATAAAAGCGTACCAGAATGAACTGAAACCAATGGAGGTCTGGAAGGTAGGAAAAACATTTTTAATTCACTGTTCCAGTAGTATGCTTTGGGAAATGATTGTCAGTAACGTTACGTGCACGAAAATTGAATATTTTAAGCTCAAACATGCAAAAGGTGATACGGTCCCTAATGTCCATGATTTTGTTTATATATTTCTATTAAATGTTTGATTAAATGCTTTACCTTTGTACACATTTGAGCAAACACAAATCTATTTAAGAGTGATTCACACCTTTATTTTTACATCAATTTTTTAGATTTTCCCATTCATAATATTGCCATCAACCACCATTCATCTATCACATATGCTCACTGGAAATCTGGTGTTTCCCATTTCTAAATTTTATGCATGAGCTTATAAACACCAATCAATCAATAAATCAATAAATAAATGAAATTTTTAAAAATAATAATTCCCATTCTATGATCATGAGATTATTATGGCGGATGGGTGTTCCGGGCCATCACTATTCACTATCATAATGTTGTCCAATAGTTATTGGCGATCAATCATCAACTAACAAGACATGAAGCTAACATATGCTCCGCTCCACGGCCACTTACGGCAGGGAGTCCGGCCCGGTCCGAACACCCAGTATAGTATTTTTAACGACAAGTCCACTTCTGAAAAATGTGCAGTTTCACGTCATTTATTCGCGTTGCTTTCGGTAACGGCCTTCGCTCACTCTGAGGTGATTTTTCGTCCACTCACCCTCCTGGAGGCGGTGAGCTCGCTGGTCAGAGACGAGTCGCTCCTCAGAGACATGAGGTCACAGCAGGTCGTGTCTCCTCCGTCGCTGGAGCTGGGATCTGTGGACGCGGAGACGGCGGGCGTCACCAGGTCTGCAGGCCTCCCTGGATCCTGAAGCTCTGCTGGAATCGCTGCTGGATCAACCATTTCCACCAAAGCTGGTGGATGAGACTGAAAAATATACGCGAGAAACAATCAGCGCACATCTCAGCCTGTGTGTTTTCAGCAGCATGTTGGGGTTGAAACTGGCCACAGCAGAGATGTACATACGTTTACAGGCTGTAACTAATGATTATTTTCACTCTTCATTTTTTTTCATTAATTTTTCATTAATTTAAAGGACAATACTGACGATTTTGCATGTTTGCGCACAGTATCTATAACCTGCACCCATGTTATTTTACTGACAACACGTCCCAAAACATGCTACTCGAGCAGTAAATGTTTTTCCTACCTTCCAGACTGCCACTGGTTTCATTCCATTATGCCATTAAAATCAATTTGTCAATTTGTAGAGACTTGAAATGTGCTTGAGATAAATAATCCATCACAGCAAACATGTCTATTAGTTTGTCTAAGTAACTTTATTTAACCAATCCAACACAGAATCCTTCACAGAAGATGTCTCCGTCTGTCTCCGCCAGAGAATATAGTCCCAGGAGAAGATGGCTTTTTCCATTTTTTTTTTTTTTTTTTAATGACTTTCTACATCTATGTATGTGTTAGAAGGTGAAACACTGAATTTTAAGGTGGGTGCATCACTGAACATTTGATTTTGAAAGATTAGGAGATTTCTCAAAATAACAAAAAAACAAATAACTAAAATATGGTTTATGTTTGGAAAATGGGTGTCAGTAACTTAACGTGCATGTGGGTAGTATTTATTGGGCTTAAACATGCAAAAATCATTGGTATGGTCCTTTAACTTATGCCTACTTACCCAGATTCATCTGTACAGGTACACTGGTACAGTACACATAGAAAAATAATGAATTTAAAGGACCACACCACCCATTTTGCATGTTTGAGCCTAATATATTCAATTTCCATACATGTTACATTACTGACAGTCATTTCCCAAAGCATACTACTGGAACGGTGAATTAAAAATGTTTTTCCTACCTTCCAGACCACCATTGGTTTCAGTTCATTCTGGTACGCTATTAAAATCAACTTGATGATACTTGAAACATTCTTGGGATAGGTAATCCATCATCATGAACAAGACATGTGTTCAGATTGTGTTTCAAAGTTACGTAATTTTAGCATTAAAGTGCAATAAAAAGCGCAGAGTATATCTCCACTGGAGAATATAGTCCCAAAAGAAGACCTGCATTTATGGAAAAATTTTAAAGACCATGACTTCATAATTTTATGTAACTATTAGCAGGCGAAACATTGATTTTTTTATTTGCTTGAATATTTGATTTTGAAAGTTTAAGAGATTATGCAAAATATCAGGAAAGTTGAAAAATGGGAAATGATTGTCAGTAATGTAACGTGTATGAAAATTGAATATAATTAGGCTCAAACATGCAAAATGGGTGGCATGGTCCTTTAAAGGCTTGAGTTCATTATAAAGTCTGCAGCAGAGAACGTCAGGAAGAATTGAAGCTGACGTGATCTGAACCTGATGTCACCAAACCCCACAGATCGCGTTTAAACCCTCCTGAGGAGGTTTTCCAAATCCATTCAGCCTCATTCCATCACTGTCACATCGCCGTGCGTCCTCCACCCAGACGGAAATATTAAATGAAGGAATGCCAAAGCCAGCAAGCCCTCACTACTTGTGTGGGTGTTGTCTCACTTGATTGTATTGGGCCCAATACCCAGGAATAGTCATAACACAAACAAAACGGACCTTCTCGGCGTGCGTTCGACGCCGTACAAACCACTGCTTATCAATTTCAATCTGCGTCCGTGTCCCTCAAACAGCTCGGAGGTGCTGCCGAATTAACATATGAGAGAGTGTTTACAACTCAACAAAATGTCTGTCTGCCTCTCTGAAAGCCACGTTCATGTGTGTTTGTGCATGTGTCGCAGGATGAATTGGCTGTCTGGGCCTGTTGAGTGCAATTAGGCCCCAGTTGGCAACAGACATCAGCAGCGGCGGTTTAACATCTCATAGAGCCGTGATTGTCCTTTAACTGTTTAGGACTGGAGTCCCAAGAGAGCTAATTATGACTCTCCAGTCACTATTGTCCCCACCACACACACGCACACACACACACTTATGCAGAGAGGCATGCAGATACAGAGAAAAGAGCACTATTCATTCACACACACTCAGTTACACACACACACACACACACACACACACACACGGGTAAAGGCCTGATAAAACACGTCGCACCTATCATTTTGATTTCAGCTAATTATTTCAAGTGCTACATTGCTTTTACTGTAAATAATCATGACACTGCTTTGCACTTCAAAAATGCTTCCTGCTCGGCTTTTAATTCCGGTTTAATCATCACACAAGGTCACGGCAAGGCCTCGGGTTTACACCGTTTTTACTTGTTCAGTCTGTGCACTGTTTCAGCGGAGTCACGGGGTCTCAGAGCAAACGGGGGAATAGACGATAGGAAAATGTTAGCATCTACCGGGAAGCTCCTCTCGTTTCTTTCAATGGAATGAATGTACAGTTAAAGGAGCATACCGGTGATTGTCCATGTTTGAGCCCAATATATGCAATCCACGTACACGTTATGTTACTGAGCCATCTCCCCAAACTACTTTGAAAGTAAATTTTAGATTGTTTTTCCTACCTTCCAGACTGCCATTGGCTTCAGTTCATTCCAGCACGCTATTATAAAAAAATCAACTTGAGGCTTGAAACATGTTTGAGATACATAATCTATCACAGTAAACAACATGTCTATTAGGGGTTTTTTTGTTCAAGTAACTTTATTTAACCGATCCAACACGAAGCTGCATGGAAGACGAGGTATGTCTCCGCTGGGAAATACAGTCCCAGGAGAAGACGGCTTTTACAGAGAAATTAAAACTAACCACGCCTTCCACAATCTTGCAAAAGCGTTAGAAGACAAAACATTTATTTAATTTTTTAAGGTGTGTGTATCACCTGAACATTTGATTTTGAAAGATTAGAGGATTTGGAAAAAAAAAAAAAAGAAACAGGAAAACTAAAATATGATTTTATGTTCTGGAAATTGGTTGTCGGTAACGTAACATGTATGATTATAACTTATTGAGTTTAAACATGCAAAATCGCTGGTATGGTCCTTTAATGTTCAGATTAAGGACTACAGTGGAAATTAGTGTTACTTTAATTCATGTGCCAGTATATTTTTTAGAAATGCCACATGAAACCACCTGAAACGCTAAAACAAGCTGCCGTCTCATCCGCAGTGCTCAGGTTTTAATTCAAAAATCTAAAAAAATCACATCATTCCTTTGACTGAACCATGAAGCAATAAGGAACCATGAGAGTACGACCCAAATCGTATTTGTTTGACGCACAGTGCTTAATAAGCGAGCTCTCAAAAACACACGATGCCCTCTGTTTTATCCTATAGTGCGGCCGCGCGGCAAATGATGCGTTTGGGATCCTCCAGAGGTTTGTTTGGAGGGTCTGGCTGTCATTAGAACAGGAAAAGATCTCAGCGTAACATGACATAAAGCAGAATTTAATTGGTGCTGGTGACTGTCACGGTGTGTATCATTAAAGCTACCTACGCGCCGTTAGCAAACATGCAGAAATACGCGAGGTGGGAAATGTAAAATAAAGCCTGATGGGGGAGGAAACCTGAAGCATAGTTTCTGTCACCATCCGAGGAATGAAAGAACTGAGTTTTACTTTACATTGTATTTACATTTACTCTATAATAGCAGATTTGAATCAAACACGTTTGAGGCTATAAGGACATCTTTCTCTCTGTACAGAGCTCTTTGGTATGCTCTTGATCTGAAAATCAGGAGTAGATGTTTGCAAACTTAATGGTCTCTTGATTTACAACAACATCTGACTATAGCACAAAGTCAGAGGCAAACTCTAATCAATAATATTCATGTAAGATGACCTCTTTGTCTTAAAGGACCATACCACCCATTTTGCATGTTTGAGCCTAAATATATTCAATTTTCATACACATAACGTTACTGACAATCATTTCCTAAAGCATACTACTGGAACGGTGAATTAAAAATGTTTTTCCTACCTTCCAGACTTCCATTGGTTTCAGTTCATTCTGGTACACTATTAAAATCAACTTGTTGATACTTGAAACATTCTTGGGATAGGTAATCCATTATTGTGAAAATAAGACGTGTATTCAATGTTTTTTTTTTTAGAAGTTATGTAATTTTAGCATTTAATCATAATAAAAAGCATGGAGTGAATGTATGCTTCCACTGGGAAATACAGTCCCAAAAGAAGACCTGTGTTTATGAAAAATTTAAATGACAGTGACTTCATAATTTTGTGTAATTATTAGCAGGAGAAACATTGATTTTTAAGGTGGGTGTATCGCTTGAATATTTGATTTTGAAACATTAAGAGATTTTGCAAAATGTCAGGAAACTGAAATACAGTTTTGTCCTTTGGGAAATGATTGTCAGTAATGTAACATGTATGAAAATTGAATATATTAGGCTCAAACATGAAAAATGGGTGATACCCATGGGTGTCTATTTTTCCATTTTCCATAACTATCTTCCATACACTCTGACACAAATTAAGAGCTATCAGAAACATTGTATTGATGAAGTTGTGAGCACCACAACAGTGAGTCGTGGTAAACAGAATCTGCGCAGGCATTAACTGAGCCCTGCATCTGAGAAGTTCCTTCATCTTTCAGAACCAACCCCAATGAAGGTAAAATAGTACCGCCAATACTGAATCCTTAACCTTTGACCCTTTAAATATCGCACCTGCATTAGGTCAAAGTGTTTTTTTTTTCCTTTGCTGGAACACAAGGACGTGTGCATGGTCTATATGTATACATGGTATATACATACCTATATATATATATATATATATATACACACGGTATATACATATACTGTGTGTGTGTGTATAGATATATATATATATATATACATAAATAGATTAAAGTAAAGTTACATGTAGTAGTACAAGTACACTACAGTGCAATGTTAACAGGTCCCCCAGATTGTACATAAGAAAGAAAAGAGAAACAGCACTCAAAGTTAATATAATTTAAAGAATTTAAAAGTTGAAAGAATTCAAAAGTTTAAAAAGAGACAATAGTGAAGTACTTTGGACTTAAATTTTGGACCTAAATTTGGAACTACTGTACTTTATCCAGATTTTTCTGGAATAGAAACTGTACGGTTCCTTCAGTAAGTTCTCCAACATCAAGTATCATCAAGATTGAAAAAAAAAAAGTATCGTCAAGATTATAGAAATTACAGCATGAGACTATAGAGCGACAGCCGCATTTTTCCACATACGCCTATTTTCACCACAACAATAAGAAGATGGCTTTAAAGGACCATACCACCATTTTGCATGTTTGAGTCTAATATATTCAATTTTCATACACATAAGGTTACTGATAATTATTTTCCAAAGGATAAAACATGTATGAAAATTGAATCTATTAGGCTTAAATATGCAAAATGGGTGGTATGGTCCTTTAAAGGTCAAACATTCAGGATTCAATGTTGGCAGTGTTACTCAATAAAATGACAATTTTGTCCTTAACAACAGAAACTTCACTTTAATGAACTGCAATGTTCCTTTGCGGTCACTCAATAACCCAGAACTCCAGTATTTTCAAAATAAAGTTCTCTACTTCC
Organism: Lucifuga dentata; assembly: GCA_014773175.1. Classification (NCBI taxonomy): domain Eukaryota; kingdom Metazoa; phylum Chordata; class Actinopteri; order Ophidiiformes; family Bythitidae; genus Lucifuga; species Lucifuga dentata. The sequence continues at coordinate 50,109 of VXCM01003028.1, read as the reverse complement.
TTAGCTAACAATATACCATGAACACCTTAATAGAAACAATAAACTTAGTCTATAACAGAAATACTTTGAAACCAAATGTATGAATAAAACAAATATGTTCAGAGTTAACAGGCAGTATACTTTGGCTTTGTTGGTGTTGGTTCTAAAAGATGAAGGAACTTCTCAGATGCCAAATCTCAACACACGCAGATTCTACACACACGTTCCTCTGTCCTCATTATGAATGGCTAGTACAGTGCCTGTTGAAAAAGTGCCTGTTCAGACTGGGCTGGACTTTGTGGTGTGCGCCACAGCTTGCCATAAATGCCCGTGGAGCAGAGGATATGCTGCTTCGCTTGGAGCGTATCCTGCCACCGTGCCTGGAGCGTGCTCGGACCAGACCAGACTTTATGGCGTGTGCTGCAGCCTGCCACAATTTTGTTCTGCACGTCCTCGTGAGGTAGCTTTGTTTGCAGTGGCCGTTGAAAACGTGCCTATTTGGACCGGGCTGGACATTATAGTGTGTGTTGCAGCCTGCCATAAGTGCCCGTGGAGGGGAGCATATGCTGTCGCACCTGAAGTGTACCCTGGTGCGCGGACTACTTTTTACCAGCACGGCTCAATTTGAGAACCGCTCATCCAAACAACTTCACATGTGACACTGCATGTCCTTGGGTCCTGAGCAGTAAACCTGATGAATTTCAACTTCATACAGTGCTGGGTTCTAGAGATGTTGGTGCCACAGACAGACAGAGAAACTGTCTTGATAGATGTGTTACCTGGAATAACATATTTAGTTGCTTTCCATGGTATCAAGCGACTGGCTGACTTTGTTGTCTTCTCAGTGTCTCAATTTGTTTTTTAATTTCAAAACTTACCCTCTGTCAGAATCTCCCCTACAGGACAGACTTGTTTGAACTGGACTATATTTACGGTGTGTATGAAATCTAGCTGCATCCTAATATGGTGGATTTAGCATTTTTTGCTTTGACTCCAGCAACCGCGGCAGAAACATGACGCTATAACAGCAGCACGGCGCAGGATAATAACAGACGATCAAGGGTTAACAGCGATAAGACGTGAACGGACCCCCCCTCTCTCNTCCCTCCCCTGCCTGGATTGGCATCTCCTCATTCCCCATGCAGCGTATCCCCCAGTGAACACTCAGGCCTGTAAATTGTTTATCAGACACTAATGCAGTCGCCTAATCCTATTTGCATTCATATTAGTTCCTCCGTATCGCGATCTGAGGGAATTACTTATTCGAATTCTTCCGAGGGGTAAATAACTTTATACATGATATCAGTATCTTCATAATTCAGATCAGTAAAGTCAATTTGGTTTAAGCGCTCCTCCGCCGCATGCCGGAGAGGTTCTGAGGAAACTTATTTGGAGGCGGTTCGGATCAGTGAGCATGTACACACGAGGGCAGGTAATGGAATCTATCGCAGAAACGCTTTGAGAGAGTTGAAATTCTCACGTTTACCCCCTCAGAGGCTCCCAGCGCCACTTTAAGCCTCGCACATTTCAAAAATACAGACGCGGCCTCGGCTGCTTTGTGCTGGTGTGCAAAAGCCCACTTAGGAGGAGTTTCTCTTACTCATTTGCACATAAATATGTTTTCCTTTCACCTTAAACATGCTTTTTATTCAATAATAATGCTTTGACTGCATTCTCATGACTAAAGGAAATATATTTAAATTCAAGCATGGATGTTCATCTCAAAGGACATTTTTAGAACCATTTATAGAGCCACAACAGAATTTGTTGCTGCAAAAGAAAACTGTTTTTGAATACATTTTTATTCAAATTTAGAAATGATCATTTATTTGTGCAGCTAATTATAAGAATCTCATAATTGTTGTCATAAAATCATAATATGAGAATGCAAACAGTTGAGATTTTCAAGTTATTTGTGAAAGCAAGATGAAAACTGTCATAAAATCAAGAATTAAAATGCAGAATGCTTGAGATCTTAGCTGGAAATGAGAATATTTATAACTGTTCGCTATGAACAAATACATTATTGAAAACACCCAGCACACCTCATATCCATGATATGACGTGTGGAGAGAGAAAACGACTTCGATGTATAATTACAGCTCGAAAGAAAGCTAAAAACCTCAGTAAAATAATGAAAAAAAAGGAAAAGAAATCTGCTGGAAAATGGTTTTGAAGAAAGAGAAAAAAATAGCAGATTGATGAAACAAAGCTGTCAGGAGAGCTCGGCTTTGAACTTGATCAGAGACATCGTTTAAACAAAGAACAAAGCTGGCAAATATGGAGAAGAAAGGGCTACCTGTGAGTGCTGAAAACAAAGGCGCTGAGGAAGAGGAGACATTTGGCACTGCGAGCACTAAAGTGGAGCGGAGCAGTTGAAGCCCATGAATATAGATGAGAGGGTGATGTGCATATCATTTCCCATCAGGCATCATGTCTGCACTCACCTCCTCTGCCTGAGTGATAACCAGGGCCGGGACGCTGCCACCAAACCCCGTAGGTTCATGCTCGCCGGCCGCGGGAGCCGTCAGGGCCCAGTCTGGGTTGGAAACGCTGTGCCAAGCTAACATCTTCTGGTTTTCTCCATCATATGTGGTCTGGTTATGATCTGTAGGTGAGTTTTGGTGTAAAGAGTCCAGGGAATCACACTCTGTAATTAAATCGTGTGAATTTGGTGCCTGGGAGGTAAAGCGATTGGGTGTGTTATCACAGGCGGGTTCAAGCCGTTGTGGATCTTTGTCCAAAGTTGACTCGTCTTGGTCTCCATCTAGACCCAGATCCAGAGGTGAAAGACAATTAAAATCCATTAAGTAAAAGTAGCATCAGATGAAATGATTGATCATTCATATCAGTTTCTTTTAGGGATCGCAATTTTGACACGGAAGTTTGAACGATTTTGAAACACACCGACGTGCCCTGTTTCAATACGGTGTTCCGAAAACTGTTTTGAAACTTCTCACGCAGACGTCACGTGACGGTTTAGGAGGCGTGGCAAAATGCCTTCAACAACGCCTGCAACACGATTTCCTTCAGTGAATCAAGGGAAAGGATTTATTGAAACTGGTATAAACAATTGGCACAAGTTAAAATGCAGACATAATCATCATCTCATAAGTATAATAAACAAAAAATTGTTGTCAGTTACCATGACATAGATGTGATAAGATAAATATAGATGTCATAAGGTCTATAAACTATAACACCTGAAACACAACGCAAAGCGTGCATCTCTTTACTCATATATAAGTCCTCAATCAATAATTGATGGTTTGATTGCATCTGCATGAAAACTGTTCACATTTGGAACAGGAGGCGTTCAACTACTGCAATTACACCTGCCAGTAGATGTCAACATTGAGCAAGATGTTTCAAAACAATATAGTATATGTGTCAAGATGTTTCAAAACCTCAAAATTGCCATCCGTAGCTTCTTTCAGGTGAGGAATCAGTCCAAGACATGTTTAGCCTATTAGCACAAACACTGGAAGTGGGTGGAAACTGCTAGCCTAGCATTGTCAAAAGTAGAAGCTACATATGTCCATCTGAATAAACGTAAGTACACGATTATTTGCTATTTTTCATTATTTGTAATGTTTTTAATGTAATTTACTGTAACTATAACACAGCTTCCCCACTTCCCACCATTTTGCTTTAACAACACACCCCTAAAACCCCTAACACCCTAAAATCCCCACTAATACAAACTGGGTAATTTTCCCACTATTTGGCTGTTTGTGAGTACATAAAAATGGGTATTTCTGGAAGTACATGCAGGCAGAATTACGTCACACATGTAGAAATTCAAAACGAAACATTATGGTATAATGAGCAGTTAGCTTACGAGCTCCACAAGTCCTGTCATCGCACTTTTGCATCTCTAAATAAAACCTCAGTGAGTCATGAGTACAGCGGTCAGAAGCTAACAACTTAAAATATGTCAATGAAAGCAGCTCAAAAGGCTTTTTTTTTTAAGCTAATGGGCTGAAAAGGAGCTAGGCTAACAATTTCCCTCTGCTTCCAGTCTTTGTGCTAAGCTAGGCTAAACATGTCTTCAGATGCAAAATCACCAACGTTTTGGGCAGAAGCGTCATGACTGGCCTACTAATGTTTCAGTTAAAGGACCATACCACTCATTTTGCATGTTTGAGCCTGATATATTCAATTTTCATACACTGATGTTACTGACAATCATTTCCCAAAGCATACTACTGGAACAGTGAAATTAAATTAAAAAAAAAAAATTCCTACCTTCCAGACCTCCACTGGTTTCAGTTCATTCTGGGACACTATTAAAATCAACTTGTTGATACTTGAAACGTTCTTGGGATAGGTAATCCATCATCATCAACTAGATGTGTATTCAGGTTTTATTTTTGTTTTTGTTTTTTTTGAGGTTTTGTAATTTTAGCATTTAAGCGCAATAAAAAGCATAGAGTGAATGTATGTCTCCACCGGGGAATATAGTCCCAAAAGAAGACCTGCGTCTATCGAAAAAGTTAACGACCATGACTTCATAATTTTTTGTAACTATTAGCAGGAGAAACATGGATTTTTATTTATTTTGAAAGATTAAGAGATTTTGCAAAATATCAGGAAAGCTGAAATATGGTTTTATCCTTTAGGAAATGATTACATAACATGTATGAAAATTGAATATATTAGGCTCAAACATGCAAAATGGGTGGTATGGTCCTTTAAGTTTAGTGATGTTATGGTTAGGTTCAGATTAGACTTGTTGGGGTTATGTGACAGTTTTCTGTGGCTGAAGTGAAGGTAAACTTGAGTAAATGTACAGTTACTTCTCACCTCTGTCCAGACCAGGTCTTTGAGCCTGGTCCTGTACCTGGGCTGAACTCAAACTCTGATTTGATTCAGGACCAGACTGGTGACAGTTGACCTGGCACAGGTCGGCGTGTTGGGTTTTTCCTCGCTCGTAGTCTTTTTGGGCTTTGTTTGGACTCTGATCAACACCCTGCGCTTGCTGTCGGTCCTGAGGTGGATCTGCGTGATGTCTGGTGTGATCTTTGGCTTCCACTTCAGAACTTTCCAGAGGCCCATTGACTCTGTTGTGTTTTTCAGCTTGGGAACAGTCTTCGTCTTGAACGTGATCCCAGTCTTGACTTGACCACTTTGCTTTCTTGTCTAAATCATGAGGACTTTGTTGCTGTTGCGCTGGATTTAAATGATCTGTTCTAAACTCTTCCTCTTCAGCCTGGCAAAGATCATTATACCGATTCTGATCTGCCTGGTCCTGTTCAAGCCCCTCTACATTTTGGGTGTGTTGGCAAGGAGAATGTAGGCCATGTTGGTCCTGGATCACTCTGTGCAGCCTCTGGTCTTGGTTTGGATCCATAACCTGACCTGGGCGGGGGTGGATGTCTTTGTTCACAAGGGAATTCTGGGAATTATCTGCCATCGTACTCTGTGTCGATGTCAGCTAGTGAAGAGTTTGATGGAGATCCCTGCAAACAAAAATAATTAATACATTAAAGGATCACACCTTTGATTTTGCATGTTTAAGTCAAATAAATACTATCTACATATGTGTTACATTACTAACAACCATTTTACAAAACAAAAAAAAATTTTAAAAAGTACTTTTGCTACATCCCCTAATCTTTCAAAATCAAATGTTCAGGTGATTCGCCATCTTAAAATCCACGTTTCACTCGCTAGCAAGTACGTCCAAATAGAGGGGAAAGTTGTTTTAAATTTTTTGGTAAAACCGTCTTCTTCTGGGACTATATTCCCTGGCGGAGTCATACATTTTCCTCCATGCAGCTTCGTCTTGAACTGGTTAAATAAAGTTATTATGACAAAAAAATGTACCAGATGTCATGCTTGCTATGATGATTACTTATCTCAAGCACGCTTCAAGTCTCTACAAGTTGATTTTTTTTATTGTCACATAACGTGTATGTGGGTTGTATATAGCCTATCGGGCTCAAACAAGCAAAGCCACCAGTATGGTCCTTTAAAGTTGGGCGCCTAAACTGCTATAACAGTTTAATATAAAATATATTTTGTAATAGAGTGAATAAACAACCAATAAAATCTGTCATGCTACTGTTTGTAATATTATTTCATCTCATTTCATTTTTTTCCTCCTTTGCCATCTGAACCCATTAACCGCAAACTGAAGTCAGCTCACTTCCAAGCAAAATCACAGCAACATTTCCTACAGTTACCGCAGAAAATCCCAAGGGTGGTAATTAAGTTTGAGTGCAGATAACAAGGACTGCATTTCGTACTTGAATAATAACTATTAAAAAAGTGTGTTTTCCAATTAATTAAACACACTGTCTTTATGTAACCTCCTGACATTTGCCCCAAGGGCTAAGCTAATTTATGAGGTATTGGGGAGGAAAACAATCGAGCGCTACTTTCATGTGAAAATCTTCACAAAAGAGCCGGTACCGTGGAGAATATGAGGGAACTGTGCTGCGTATTTCCCTGAATATTCAACTTTGTACATGCAAATTGTTAACTTTTTTTTTTTTTTTTTTTTTTNGCCGCAGTGTCATTTCATGGGCAAGCCTGTTTTATTTGGGGGGGTGGGGTGTTTGGATTTGGCGCTGATGAAAGAGTCATCTGAGCTTCTTTCCAAACCATTACTCCATACTGGAAACTCACATTTAATAGCAGACGGAGAGAGAGAGAGAGAAGCCTCTGAAGTATCATTACCCGCAGAGGAGAATAAGAGGTACGTTCACCTCGCCCACAGTGGAGTGCTTTAATGAAAGATGCTTAAAAAAGCGTGAAAATGCCATCCCTAATCTGCTCAACCCAACTGTACAGGAGCAGCTTAAAACGATGCTCTGCTCATCTCCTGCACCACTTCACCCCACCGCCGCCGCCACCGCCACCGGTNTTAAAACGATGCTCTGCTCATCTCCTGCACCACTTCACCCCACCGCCGCCGCCACCGCCACCGGTGCAGTCATGCTCGTGATGTGCTTAGAGAGACTCCTTAAGGAGAACGTTTTCACATTACTCAGGCTTCATTATGCCAAATCAATATTCGTTTAGCAGCTCAGGTTGTAGAATTCACCTGAAAGCGAGGCTCTCTGCGTGGAAGCTGTACTGCTGAAACGAGGAATATTTCACTCTGAGCTGCTTTTCTGTCAGATACAGCAAAGTCTGAGAGAAAAATAGCAGTAAGTTAAACTGAATTAAAGGATGGAAAGCATTTAACACCTTCACAGCTAAACGTGTTAATTGAACTGTGAAGGTGTAAAGATCAGCACATTAGGGGTGTTTCTGTCCAAACATCACAGCACATCAGTCAGGGAAGAAATACTCATATTGTTTTTAGTTAAGTAAAAGAACTAACAAAAGTACTCCATTAAAAAAACAATTCCTCAATTTAAAAATTCCTCAATTTTTCCTCAATTCTATTTAAGTATAGGAGGAACTTTAATATCAAAAGTATGCACTGACAGGCTTTCCAACAGTATGTGTGGTATGGACTCTTTCAGTGTTACACTTGCATCATCGTGCATCTGGTACATGTTAAAGGACAATACTTGTAGTTTTGCATGACCAGAGTAAATACTACCTGCATACATGTTACGTCAACCATTTTCAAAACATAAAACTGTCTTTTAGTTTTGCTGTTATTCTGACAAATCCCCTAATCTTTCAAAATCAAATGTTCATGTGATATATTCACCTTAAAATTCAATGTTTTGCCTGCTAACACATACGTTAGAAGAGACAGTCATTTTCAATTTTGTCTTCTTCTGGAACTGTATTTCCTGGTTCCATGTTGGATTTGTTAAATAAAGTTACTTTGACAAAAAAAAAAAAATAACAGACATCCTGTTTGCTATGATGGATTACTTACCTCAAGCACATTTTAAGTCTCTACAAGTTGAGTTTTATAGTGACTGGAATGAACTGAAACCAATGGCAGTCTGGAAGGTAGGAAAAACAATTCTAATATTTACCACTCCAGTAGTATGTTTTGGGAAATGGTTCTCAGTAATGTAACATGTATGTGGGTTGTATACAGTATATTGGGCTAAAACATGCAAAACCACTGGTATGGTCCTTTAATGCATCAATATTGAAAAATCCCAAAAGTTGAAAATTGAAAGTTTTTCACCTGACAGTAGGAAATCTCTTTTATCTCCAACTTCAGAGAGTTGAATGGAACAATGAAAATCCACCAAATTGGAGATACAAAGTTTTTGACCCAATTTGGATCAAAACTATTTTTACTTTCTTTAGCTTAGAGCAACAGCAGCTCCATGAAGCAATCTGATCAAATCTAAATAACTCTCAGTTTACAAAAAAAAAAAATCAATACTTATTAACAGCACACAATTTGGTGTAAACAACCTAACTATCAAAAGTGCATCTGCTGAATGCCGAGCGTTCTCATCCTAAACCATAAAGTTACAAAGGCCCCTTCTTCCTAGCTTAAACACTAGATAAAAGTTGTAATAAAAGCCTCTCTCTGCAGTGGAAGCTTGATCAACACTGTAAAAACAATGTTAGACTTAAAATAAAGATAGATCACCGCACAGACGACAAAAAACCAAGGTACAAAAACAGCAAAAACAACACATGAAGAAGAAAAAGCTCTGCATAGTCCCACGCTTTACAACTACAGGTCCTGTACAAACATATAGTAAGTGTCCAACAGTATAATAAACTACAGGATTACAGACAGTGCAAAAAAAGCAAAATAATACGATCAGGTATACATTATCCAAAGAGATATATAAAATATACTGTATATAAAAAGGGGGAAATGTTGTAGAAAGCGTCATCATAAAGTCAAACACTAAGTCCTTAAAATCACACATCCTAACTGCATTTACAACATTTATAACACAATGCTCATATCAATATCCACATTTTAAACCCAGAGGATGTAAAGAATATAATGTATGCACTAAAGTTCTCTTTGGCATATCTGTTGGATAATTTAGCAATTAGGATCACAATAAATAATCAATAATCTTGACGGCAGCCGTCAGCTCAGCCTGAATCACTCCATGCTTACCTGGAAATCTGGAAATCCCTTGATGTTTTTTTTTTTTTTNTTTTTTTTTTTTTTTCATCCAGAGGGGTGACAGTATGGTGACATCATCAAAAGGAGACCCAGAGTTTGATTTTAGCTCATGTTAGTGAAAGACCTGACCTGCAAACTGACTGTGAGGAAAGTCTTCCTCCAGCAACCCCAGACTTCTAATTATAGGACCGACAAACAAGATTAACTCTGGCTGTGTGCGTCCAGCTTAAATATGCAATGTTAAAACCCTGTATCGCCCCCAACACCACAGAAACACTACTTATATTTACATTTATACATTATTTTTCACCCATAGAGAGAGTTCATGATGAAGGAAATGCATGGGGAGTGAGTTCAGGTTATGAACATGTGAAAGGATTCATCTTGTTAGAGTTTTCAGCTCACAGCACTGAAATCAGTTATTTCTATTTTGTAACTAAGGATTATTTTCATTATCAGTTAGTTTTTGGTAGTATTTTTTTTTTGTTTTTTTTTTTGCTTTAAAGTATCAATAACTACCTACAGAGGACAAAGTAATGTCTTCTAACTCCCTGTATAGTCTGAAAAATAGCCCAAAACCCCAAAGTTATTCAGTTTATATGGATGAGGATTAAAGCCACTTGAAAAAAAAAGAAGAGTTCTGAGATTAAAATCAGAATTCTGAGATTAAAGTCAGAAAAAGTCAGAATTCTGAGATTAAAGTCAGAATTCTGAGAAAAAAGTCAATTTAATCTCAGAATCTAATCTTTAATCTCAGAATTCTGACTTTTTTCTCAGACTTCTGACTTTTTTCCTCAGAATTCTGACTTTAAATCTCAGAATTTTGACTTTTTTCTCTAAATTCTGAGAATAAAGTCATAATTCTGAGAAAAAAGTCTGAGCTCTTTTTTTTTTTTTTTTTCAAGTGTGAAAACGTTAAAAAGAAAACAAAAACCTCATGTCGGAAAAACAGGAAACAGGAATATTTGGCATTTTTCAAAGTAAATAATTTAAAATGGTTAATCACTTTTCAAATAGTCCAATTCATCTTCTTTTGACTGTTAAACAACTGGTTAGTTGACTCATCACACTGCATTATATTCATTTTTGGGGGGCGGAGGTCAGCACCACCAAATGCTTATTTTAAAAAAACATAAATATGATTACAAATATTACATTATTAATAAATATTAAAACTATTTCTGTGCCGTCATTCATTTTTTATGTGTGGTGACTCATTTTGAACAAAACTGATCATTTGCAGACTTGTGCTGTGGTGACTTGACTTTTTATGGGATATTGGGTGATCGGGTACAGCAGCAATGAGCCTTAAAGTGTGTGTGTGTGTGTGTGTGTGTGTGTGTGTGTGTGTGTGTGTGTGTGGTTTGCAATGAATAATTATTTTCTTTACCGATTAATCTACTGTTTCTACTTTTGATTAGCAATCGATCACTTTGTGTTTGAAGAATAATGTCAGCAGTTCGGAAAAACTCAATAGTTTTCAATTTCCAACGATATGAAACATGAAGCAGCAAACATCCAAAACTTAATAATTCAAGTTGTTGTCAATTAATTTTTCATGGATGGAGTCATCAATTAATGGATTAATCTTTTCATGTGTCATTTTTTGCATGATTTATGTGATAATGATCTTGATCCATTTCCACTAAGCCACAACAACACACTGTCATATCATGAAAGGATTAAAAAAAAAAAAAAAAAAANAAAAAAAAAAAAAAAAAAAAACTCTCACTCCCAATAATCGATTAATCCTTTAACGCTAGTGTGAAGTGTGTGTCAGAGAAAAAACAAAAAAAGAGACAAGATGCTTTGCTGTTGTGTTTGTGGGAGGTGGAGCTGTCAGTCTCTGTCTCTCTCTCTCTCTCTCTCTCTCTCTCTCTCTCTCTCTCTCT
>VXCM01003028.1:0-39198 GCA_014773175.1 Lucifuga dentata | reverse complement strand
AAAAAAAAAAAAAAAAAAAAAAAAAAAAAAAAAAAAAAAAAAAAAAAAAAAAAAAATAGTTGAAACTCCAACTAAAAACCCACCTGCGATGCTCCTGGATGCTCCGCCGTTTCTCCCGCACCTCCTCTTCCATCTTCTTGACCCCTTTTCTCCTGCTTTCTGCCTCGGGATATAAAACGCGTTTTGGCTTTCCCATGTGAGCTCACCCGTGCGTAGTTTGTCCGGTCCGGTCCGTGAATGCGCGCCGCCGTCATGGCTTATCCTCCTCAGGGTTTCCTCTTCCAGCCGTCCGTGTCTCTGGCTCTGCACTCCTGCCCGTCCTTCAGCTCCTCCATCATCTTAGGACCGAGGACGGAGGAGCTCGGTCGCTCCTCTTCGGGTTCAGCCTTCGCTCCGTACTCCGGATCGGCGACCTCTCCCGGATTNCGCCGCCACTCTCAGCTCCTTTGTGGTGAGTTTACGCACCCGAGAAGAAGAAGGAGAAAATGAGTTACTAGGAGCACTTTGGGAACAAGTTTGCGCGTCGGAATTCTAGTATATAACAGAATAGATGCGCAAGTGGCTGCGCGTAAAGGCATCCGGTGCGTAAAAGGCAGGATTCTGTCTTTGTGTGCATGTTCAGCTCTTTTAAATTTAGCATTTGGGGTGTAGATGTGATGAATATTTATTATTTTACTTCGAGTAAAATCATCAATAATTTATTTTAAAGTCAAATCTTAACAATAACAACAAACTTCAGCCTTCCTTCTAAACTGACATTAGTGACCACATGTACTTTTTTTCATTGACCAAACATATATTTTGAGTCATTAATGACTGTTCATGTTGTTTTTTGGAAATGTAGTTGATATATAATTTGAATTTGGAAGTTTTGTTGGGAAAATGGCATTAAGAAATTACGACCCGAGAGTGGAACATTAAATGCATCTAAGCGAGTCTCCATTATCTGGAAATATGTTGTGAACGTAAACGTTTCAGGCTGTTATTCAGATTTCCGGCAGCTCATTTATCAGCTGCTAAATTTATCCATTTTCTTTTCATTAGTCCTGATATTTTTTAAAAAAACATCAATTCTTATATGATTTAAAATCAAAACTTTTTTTGGCCGATCTGAATATACTTTTATTCCTAAATAAGTTGAGAATTATATGAAAGAATCAATTAACAAAACATAAAGTGAAAAGTCCAAAATTAATTTATAATTTTCTGTGTAAAATGTTGAAGTGTATGTGTTAGTTTCAATATTAAATATTAAATGTGGTTTAAAGGAGAGATTGGGCTGCAGAGTCTTCATTTTCTCATGCAGATGACTCATTTCCAAAGTTTGTATCCACAATTTTTTTTTACAATTATTTAATCTTAACATTAAGAATCTTGCTTAAATTGAAGAGCTGCTTAAAAACACACAGTCTTCTATAGAATTGTATAAAGAGAAAAATATTTAAAATCACTGAAAAGTTAAAAAAAAAAAAAACAATCAAAATGACAGAAGAAGAAGAACATGATGATTTCCGATGTTTTTTATTCTGCAACTCAATAACAGCTGTTTTAATTTCCCAGAACCCTGGATACGACCCATCCTCAGGCATCACCGGCTCCTTAGATTACCATCCATTCGGGGCCCTGGGGCCCTATCCATACGGAGACCCCACCTACCGGAAAAACGCCACGCGGGACGCCACGGCCACTCTGAAAGCCTGGCTGAACGAGCACCGTAAGAACCCCTACCCCACCAAGGGAGAGAAGATCATGCTGGCCATCATCACCAAGATGACCCTGACGCAAGTGTCCACTTGGTTTGCCAATGCCCGCAGGAGGCTGAAGAAGGAGAACAAGATGACCTGGACACCCAGGAACCGGAGCGAGGATGAGGAGGAGGAGGACAACATTGACCTGGAGAGGAACGATGAGGACGAGGAGCCTATGAAGGCGAATAATGAGATGAAGACAAAGAGTGAGCCTGGTGAGCAGGATGGTGTGTATGTATGTGTGTGTGTGTCCTCTGCATATTTAATTAAATATGTTCATTCTTTGGCAACCCTGACATTTTTTGACACTTTTTAAATATTTATTCTGCAAAAACCTGCCTCTCCACACCCGTTTAGTCTAACTTTGAGATATTTTAACTAAATTAAAAAAAAAAAAACTAACAGTGCAGTGNTGTGTTTGACCTTAAAGTGTTCTTAATCTCCTCCTGACCTGATTTGTGGGTGTTCTTGTGTTGCATCCAGCCTCAGTGGGAGGAAACTCCTGTGGGATCATTTACCGGGAGGACGCTGGCAGCAGAAACGACTCGGACCGTGACTTGACCGACCCAGATTTTAAAGATGCCAGGGACCGGGGGATGATGCCGCACATCCTGGGCCCCAACTCTGCAGGGGGCCCTCCCCAAAACGCCCCACTTGTGATGCTCAGAGGCTCGGAGCGTGTGGCAAGTCCAACATCCAAGGATCGCACCGGCGACAACTCCACCAACGCAGTCCCGGCCCCTAAACCCAAGCTCTGGTCCCTCGCTGAGATCGCGACCTCCTCAGACAAAAGCAAAGGATCTAATGACTCTCCTTTGGGAGTGGGGCAGCACGTCCCAACCCACCTGACACCCACACCCACGCCTCGGACTCCCTTCCCCCACAGCACCACCCTGACTAGACACCTTTACTACACCTCCCCCTTCATCCCCGGCTACTCTAACTACAGCACTTTGGGGCCCCTGCACGGCGGCCCCTGCTCCAACTTGGCCTCAGCGACACATTTAAACGGATTACATCAGACTATGCTGCAGAGAGCCGAGGCCATGATGGCGCGGGACTGCAAACTACGAAGCCAGAGTCAGCTGGAGATCTGCAAGGATCTAACGCAGCACGAACTGAAGAAAGGCACGACAAACATCTGAGCTGGAACACAAATGGACTTTTATTTATTGGGGGACCGTACGGTGTTTTATGGGATTTCCTCTATGAAATAGACACAAAAGAAAACTATCGATAAGGACAAAAAGGCTGAACGAGCCGCAGACCCTTATTTAGAGACACAAATATTCAATTTTAGAATGCATTTTTTCTATGTTGATGAGATGTAATCTTTGTAGTGCTTTTACGCACAGGACATGAAGTACTCATTAAAAGATTAGTTTTATTAATACAGAACTGACCACCTTCCATTTTTAATCGCTTTCACAAACTTTTGCTTTGCGTTCATGTTGGCATAGTGCACAAATCTGGATTTTAAACACATTTTCTATTTGGATCCTGTTTAAAACCACATAAAACCACATCTGTCTTAGCTCTGCTGGCCTGGTCATCAAAAACTCACTGACCGAGATTTCTAGATCTTTATTTGAAATTCTATCCCAAAATTTCCACAGATATCAAACATGTCAGGCTGAGTTTTGGGAAAAAGTATAGAAAAATCTAGACTTTTTTTCATTTTATGACGGCTTTAAAAACATCTTTAGTTGGCATGTTTCGTTCAGTGTAATTACTTCAATGAACAAGTAGATGAATATGTGCTAATGCAATAGTATTTAAAGAAATTATATGAAGTTAAGAGATCTAAGGGGGAATTAAAGGAGAACACAAAAGTTTCCAAGGTAAAATCAAAAATTTTGCTACAATTGTTTACATCTCTAAAGGACCATCCTGGTGTTTTTACATGTTTTAGTACATTTTCATAACTGCAGACCGTTTCCTTGCAGGTTTTTCTGAATGTCTTTTCCCTTCCTGACAGTCGTTTCTGTACAGCATAAAAAACAATCAGCAGATTCTTTAAAAACTGCTTGAGCTTTTTAAAGAATTGATGTTCATTAACATTGAACATCAAATCTGCATTCACTTCTGGCATCACCTTGGAAGGTTGGAGAAATCCACAATACGGCGGCACAATTAAAAAAAGGTCAGCTGTAGTGTGAAGTGTTTAGGAGGATCTGAAGGAAATATGCTAAACATGCAAAATCAGCCACTTGGCCCTTTAAAATGATACAAAAAGTATTTGTCGCATATGATTAAAAGTCATTTTATGGTTCATGTCGACCTTTAGCTCCTACAGAAAACACAAAATAGAGCAGCAGGCAAATCAGACGTACAGGCCCTTTAACATCAGTGTCATCAGGCAGGTGAATCCAACAAAACGTCGTCTTTATCTGTCATTTCTCCTTCAGCATCATTTAAGATGGTATAAATATCCTAAGCTGCCTATTGAGCTCCAGCAGCTGCTCTGATAAACAGGAGGAAGAGGCTGTAAGCTCCTCGATTCCATCCCAACACCAGCCTCTGTCTTCCCTCTCGGAAAACCTATATCAGCGGTTAAGAGGCTGACATTTTCTTGCAGCATCTTTGAGGAATTAATTGTATAAATTTTCAGAGCTTCTCTTTTGAAGCCTAGAGGTTGTTTTTTTTGTTTGTTTGTTTGTTTGGTTTTTTTTGCACTGATCCTGTATTTTTTTGCAGCAGCCGGCAGCAGCAAACAGAAAGAGATGTGTAAAGAAAAAGCAGTCTGCAGAAAGTGTGATCTCTGGATGGGAAAATGAGTTTTCATGTGCAGGTGCTTCTAAGCTGATGATGCTGTTTTAGTAAAATGTGGAGATTTTTTTTTTTTCGTCTGAGAAGCTATGAAGACACAAGCTAAGCAAGGTGCTCACTGCTCTGATTTCACAAACATTTTACAGTATTTTATTTTAAAGAGTATAAGTCATCTATTATTTTGTGCTCAGGATCAGGTGATGAGCAGAGGTGGGAAGTAACTAAGTATGTGTACAAGTACTCAAGGATTTCCGTCATTAGAAGCTTTGCATTTTCCTGCAGTATCTGACAGCTGTAGTTACTAGTTATTTTGCAGATTCCAAATCTTATCCTGAAAATTAAATAAATATGGCTGCTT
The DNA here is from genome assembly GCA_014773175.1 of Lucifuga dentata. NCBI lineage: Eukaryota > Metazoa > Chordata > Actinopteri > Ophidiiformes > Bythitidae > Lucifuga > Lucifuga dentata. Next base: position 34,323 of record VXCM01003028.1, on the reverse strand, counting down.
TTGGGTACAAATATCTTACCGTGTCTCCAAAATGTGTTTTATATATTATCAAAAGAATTTTAGTAGATTTTCAACTGAAAAACTCATCTAAAAGCAAAAAAATCATCTAAAAAAAAAAAAATTCCCAAAACTGTGCTGTACAAGGCTTGTCACCTGACACACAACTTTAAAGCTCTCAAATCTTAAATCTCCAATTTTGACAGATTTTCTTTTCTTTTCTTCTCTTTTTAAAAGGAATGATTCAGCACGATCAGAACGATTACTTTAGATACTTGAGTAACTTTGCTGCCAATGTTTATGTTTATTCCTCATCCATCACAAGTAATTTCACACTTCATTTAGTTTGAGAAAACAGCCATATAATATTCTATGTATTCAACACTTATAAAAGGCTGAAATAATCTCACCACACCAGAGGGATTTGTTTCAGTTGCTTTAAGAAAATAAGACTTTCAGGATTCAAAAACTGAACAAAACAACTTTATAAACAGGAAATATTATCCAGATATCCAGATTTCATGTTCTTGTTTTAATTTAGGGTCTATTTTGAAACCTTTGCTCTCTCTGGCTGCAGCACTGCTGTGCCCACTGAATGAAAACAGATCATTTTATATGCTGTCTCTTTAAAGGACCATACCGGCCAGCTTACATCTTTAAAGGACCATACCAGCCATTTTGCATGTTTGAGTCTAATATATTCAATTTTCATATATGTAACGTTACTGACAATCATTTCCCAAAGCATACTACTGGAACGGTGAATTAAAAATGTTTTTCCTACCTTCCAGACCTCCATTGGTTTCAGTTACATTTACAGTTACAGTTACAGTTGATTGTCAATTACATAACATGTAAGTGTTTGTATACATTGTGTACCAATTTCTGAGCTTGGAACCTGGACACCATATTGCTGCCACCCAGGACACCCAGATTCCCCCCCCCCCCCNCCCCCAAGGCACCTGCAGTCCTTTTGCTTCCAGTTGCATGTTTACACTGAGATAAATGCTGTCAGACGATGTCAAGCATGTTTGTGAGCCGGTGAAAAGCTGAGCCGTGGGCTAGCGAACCCTCAGGACAGGCACACTGCAAAAACCGAACATCAACAAAGCCTCAAGATCTGCTTTTAACACGATTCTCTCTTTTTTGTTTAACCCAAGGAAAATAGTTTTATCAAACCATCAGCACTAGATTATTAGACTCTGTTAGGCTTTTTTCAGCTCATTTCTGCCACCAAAACATAAGGTTTTCAGGGCTTTTGTTGTTTACAGGCATAAATGGCATAAGTGGCAATTTTTCTAAACACAAATTTGTGCTGTGTTTTAAGAAATTAACCTCTAAAAGACCATACTGGTGGTTTTGCATGTTTGGGCCCAATAAATACAACCTGCGTACACATTACGTTACTGACAACCATTACCCAAAACATACTACTGGAGCAGTAAATATTACAATTGTTTTTCCTACATTTCAGACTGTCATTGGTTTCAGTTCATTCTGCTACGCTATTAAAATTAACTTGTAGAGACTGGAAACGCGCTTGAGATCAGTAATCCATCAGAGCAAACACGACGTCTGTTGATTTTTTTGTCAAAGTAACTTTGTTTAACTGATCCAACACAAAGCTCCATGTAATAAAATGTTTGCTTCTGCCAGGGAATATAGTCCCAGGAGAAGACGGCTCTTGCAGAGAAATGAAAAGTGACTCTCCTTTCTACATTCAGGTGCATGTCATCAGGCAAAACATTGAATTTTAAGGTGGATGTATCACCTGAACATTTGATTTTGAAAGATTAGGGGATNCAGGCAAAACATTGAATTTTAAGGTGGATGTATCACCTGAACATTTGATTTTGAAAGATTAGGGGATCTAACAAAATAACAGCAAAAGGAAAATATGGTTTTATGTTTTGGAAAATGGTTGCCAGTAACATAACATGCATTTATTTGGCTTAAACATGCAAAATCACCTGTCTCATCCTTTAAAGTTCCATTGCTTATATGAAGCTAAACAGGCTTAAAGCTGTTTTTTTTTTTTTTTTTTTNTTTTTTTTTTTTTTTTTTTTAAGTTTTTAAAAGTTATATAGATAACGTTATATAGACTCAGTGTTGTTATTTTTTGTGTAGTTCCCTTTAAAGGACCATACCGGCCATTTTGCATGTTTGAGTGTAATATATTCAATTTTCATACACATAATGTTACTGACAGTCATTTCCCAAAACATACTACTGGAACGGTGAGTTAAAAATGTTTTTCCTACCTTCCAGACCTCCATTGGTTTCAGTTCATTCTGGTACGCTATTAAAATCAACTTGTTGATACTTGAAACGTTCTTGGGATAGATAATCCATCATCACGAACAAGACGTGTATTCAGGTTTTTTTAGAAGGGTTACATAATTTTAGCATTTAAACGTAATAAAAAGTGTGGAGTGAATGTATGCCTCCACCGGGGAATATAGTCCCAAAAGAAGACCTGTGTTTATGGAAAAATTTAAAGGACCGTGACTTCATAAGGCTGTGTAACTATTAGCAGGAGAAACATGGATTTTTAAGGTGGATGTATCATTTAAAATTTTGATTTTGAAAGATTAAGAGATTTTGCAAAATATCAGGAAAGCTGAAATACAGTTTTATCCTTTAAGAAATGATTGTCAGTAACATAACATGTATGAAAATTGAATATATTAGGCTCAAACATGCAAAATGGACTGTATGGTCCTTTAGCAACTGGCAGATTTGTTCTTGATAGAAAATTTCAGTAGATCAGAGTGTATTTGTGTCTCTGGTGGGGTTTTTTTTTATTTTTTTGCAGTGCAGATGTCGCGTGGCAATGCCACTCAAACCCTCCCGCCATGCAGCTCCTGTGGCCTGTTCTCCTGCTTCACCCCGGGACCACAGAGAACAGCTGGGCTCACAGGCAGACCAGCAGGCTGCTCCCTGTGGCTCCACGTAACGTGCTGTCCCTCAAAACACACACACACTTTCCCCCCGACACACACACACACACACACACACACGCTAGCCACCAAGGCTGCTTTGTTTGTGTATCTACACTGTTTGACCCTTTTGTTCTTTGTTAAACCTGCAACACTCTTTCTTTACCAGGTGTTTATGCCCCTAGTGGTCTGTGGCAGTATTGCTGTGGAGAGTTTGGCATTTACATTCATTTGACAGATATATTTTGTCCAAAGGCGCTTACAAGAGAGGCACAAACAAGGAGCCAGTCAAGGTGAAAACATCTAGCATAAGTTCCAGTTTTTATGAATATAACTGCCATGAGGATGTAGGTGCATAAGTCAGACTTTTTTTTTCTTGAACATTGTTCATGAAAAAGATGAGTCTTTAGACCCATGGATAAATTCACCTTCTGGATTTGATCCATTCAAACTACTACAGCATATCCAGGTCTGCTGCCTAGTATGCTGGTCAAGCTTAGGAGCATTTTTCTAATGGGGTGGGNTGGGGGGGTGATGACACACTCACATAAACATGGGGAAAAGATACAAACTCCATATGTAAAAACCTTTTAGGATGTGAGGCAGCCTGAAGGCAACTAGATTCCACCACAGAAGAAACCAGCCAAACCAGCCATTCATTAGCAGAGCGTAGTGAAGGACCACAGATCTGAATGAGGAGTTTAGGTAGACTGATGCCTCTGATCGCTGTTCTGTAGGCAAACATTAAAGGACCATCGTGCATATTTGACCTCAATATATACAACCCATATATATGTTACGTTACTGACAGCCTTATCATAGGGTCGGGTCCAGGGGTGGATGGGGGNGGGGGGGGGGTGAGGTGCGTACGGCCCACTTCAAGCACTGCTGACAGCCAATTTCCAAAACATAAAACTGTATTTTAGTTTTCCTGTTATCTTTTCAAATCCCCTAATCTTCTTCTTGGTAAAAGCCATCTTCTCCTGGGACTGTATTTCTTGGCAGAGATATGTCTTCCTTAAAGCTTCTTGTTGGATCAGTAAATAAAATTACTTAAGGTAAAGTGACAAAAACCTGATAAACATCTTGTTCAAGGTGATGGATTATGTATCTCAAGGTTGTTTCAAGTCTCTACAAGTTGATTTTTAAAGCATACTGGAATGAACTGAAACCAGTGGCAGTCTGGANTCAAGTCTCTACAAGTTGATTTTTAAAGCATACTGGAATGAACTGAAACCAGTGGCAGTCTGGAAGGCAGGAAAAACAATTCTAAAATTTACAGCTCCAGCTGTATGCTTTGGAAAATGGTTGGCAGTAACGTAACGTAATGCACATTGTATTTATTGGGCTCAAATATGTCTGGAAGGTAGGAAAAACAACTCTAAAATTTACTGCTAAAGTAGTATATTTGGTAAAATGCTGTCAGTAACATAACGTGTATGCGGTTTGTATTTATTGGGCTCAAACATGCACAATCGCCGGTATGGTCCTTTAAAGACTTTAACTTAACCTCTGTCCTTTTCATCTGGTTTAACAGCAGGCACACTTCTATGTTCTGGATCATTTGAAGGGGTTTCAGTGTGAACACCAGCAGATCTGACTGTACAACATGATGGTAGTCAAGGTGTGAGATTTCGAGAGCCAAAACAAGGACCTCATTTTTCTGGCAGTATAAAAAGCAAACCAGCATCACTGAAAAACAGATTCAGCATGATCAGTGAAGGTTAGTTGATAGTCAATCATGACAACGAGGTTTCTAGCAGACTTTGTTGAGAGGAACAAGAAGAAGCTGAGCTGAGAAGCAGCTCCGTCTTTGACATGTGAAGATACATACATAGATGCATGCATACAAGTCCTACAACAGGCGTCTTTCCATTTTTGATGCTTTCTTTGCTGCTTACAGCCTTGTCAAGATTTTCACAAGCTAAATTTTGTCATCATTTCTAGTAAAGATTTTCCACAGTGCAGGTTTTTAGATGACAGCTAAAAACCAAATTCAATAAAAAGTCAAACAGCAAAAATGACTTTAGACTCCAGAGGATTAACAATGGAAAATGTATTCTGTAATGCATAAAATATTACCATTTAAACCCTAATATCTGGTTTTTAAAGGTTATCATATTATTTTTATACTGTCTATATTTGTAACCTAATTAGACAAATCAAATTGCATGAAGGATAAACATTTAAAGTAAGTTATTTCTCTTTAAACTTTTGAGCACTAAAAATGAGAAAGTAAATAGTAAACATTTTAACTTATTAATTTTCGAAATCTAAATTTTAAAAAATGTGGGGATCATAAATCCTTCATATTTGTCTGTTAGCGTCAGCTCCTTCTAACTGCTTTGCTTGGAGCGCCCCCTAAAGTTCCAAACGTGTCATTATACATTTAAGAGTTGGAAATAAATTCATAACCGTGTACTTTGTTTCAGCAACATGTTAATATTTTGTTTCATCAAGCATGAAGTGGGACGTTACATTAAAATTAGCATTTGTATGGATGTTTATGCATATTTTCTGTCTAAATTGATTTTAAAAAATTAAACAATGATATAATGATAGAATGGGACTCCAAATAAAACACCTTGAAAAGTAGAACATAGATCAATTCATTACATTATTATTATTATTATTATTATTATTATTATTATTATTATTATTATTATTATTAATGTTACAACAAAATNATTATTATTATTATTATTATTATTATTATTATTATTATTATTATTATTATTAATGTTACAACAAAATTGTCATTTCTGTCTCTAATTTTTCTCTAATTTATCTCTATATTAATGACAACTGATAGAATAATCATTTTAAAGGACCATACCGGCCATTTTGCATGTTTGAGCCTAATATATTCCATTTTCATACACATAACATTACTGACAATCATTTCCCAAAGGATAAAGCCATATTTCAGCTTTCCTGATGTTTTGCAAAATCTATTAATATTTCAAAATCAAATATTCAAGTGATACACCCACCTTAAAAATCCATGTTTCTCCTGCTAATAGTTACACAGCCTTATGAAGTCACGGTCCTTTAAATTTTTCCATAAACACAGGTCTTCTTTTGGGACTATATTCCCTGGTGGAGGCATACATTCACTCTGCACTTTTTATTGTGCTTTAATGCTAAAATTACAAAACTTCTAAAAAAAACCTGAATACACGTCTTGTTGGCGATGATGGATTACCTATCCAAAGAACGTTTCAAGTATCAACAAGTTGATTTTAATAGCGTACCAGAATGAACTGAAACCAATGGAGGTCTGGAAGGTAGGAAAAACATTTTAAATTTTCTGATCCAGTAGTATGCTTTGGGAAATGATTGTCAGTAACCTTACGTGTATGAAAATTGAATACATTAGGCTCAAACATATAAAATGGGTGATATGGTTCCTTTAAATCAGTCATAATAAATAAATTTAAAAAATCCATAAATGACAGCCTTACCCTCTCAGCAACAAAAAAGAACTATTATTTGACATTACTCTACAAAACAAAATGATTTTTCAGACCTGAGACTGCTCTCAAGCAAAAAGAAATAAACAAAAATAAAAAAATATGAAAGGAAAAGCCACCATCAGTGACTCTCAGATTTAAGGTGCAAATAAAGCGGGTGCCTGAGTTTCTTCCTGCGGGGCCGTGGAGGCTTGGCGAGGTGTGTGGCAGATGGTGCCATTTGCTTGCAGTCATTCCTCCAGTGACCCTTACTGCTGAATATCACACAGCGGGAATCTGCCTTCCATGTGTTTTACTGGGTGGCATCCTGTTAGCCGAGCCACCAAATCTCCCCAAACACTCCAGTTATCCAGTATTACCAATCTACTGCACTTGGAGCAAAAATATTCCAGCTGTATGGTGGCAAAATCAGAATGAATTCATTTTTAAAAGTACATTAAAGGACTATACCAGCCATTTCACAACATGGCAGTTCATTAAAGTGAAGTTTCCCATGTTAAGGACTAAGTTGTCATTTTATTGAGAAACACCGCCAATATTGAATCCTGAACCTATGACATTTAAAGGACTATACCACCCATTTTGCATATTTGAACCTAACATATTAAATTTTCATACACGTAAGGTTACTGGCAATCATTTCCCAAAGCATACTACCGGAACGGTGAATTAAAAATGTTTTTCCTACCTTCCAGACCTCCATTGGCTTCAGTTCATTCTGGTACACTATTAAAATCAACTTGTTGATACTTGAAACGTTCTTTGGATAGGTAATCCATCATCACAAACAAGATGTGTATTCAGGTTTTTTCGAAGTTTTGTAATTTTAGTGTTTGAGCACAATAAAAAGTGCAGAGTGAATGTATGCCTCCACCAGGGAATATAGTCCCAAAAGAAGACCTGTGTTTATGGAAAAATTTAAAGGACCGTGACTTCATAAGGCTGTGTAACTATTAGCAGGAGAAACATGGATTTTTAAGGTGGGTGTATCACTTGAATATTTGATTTTGAGAGATTAAGAGATTTTGCAAAATATCAGGAAAGCTGAAATACGGTTTTATCCTTTGGGAAATGATTGTCAGTAATGTAACGTATGAAAATTGAATATATTAGGCTCAAACATGCAAAATGGACAGTATGGTCCTTTAACTGTGCAGGGATTTATCTCACCGGTGCATTTTCACATATACTATATTTTTAGTTTCCTTAGACTTTACTCAATAATGTTCTATTAGTTCACAAAATCTTTTTTTTTTTTTTTAGACATTTTGAGACAGGATAAACTAAAAAATGACACATCTCAAATGCAAAGTATGACACAACACAATTTAAGACTTATTTCCATTGTGGTCCTTAATGTATAGTGAGTCAGAATGGCCTGAGTCAGGATTGTAGTAAAATAAATTTAAAGGTTATAAAAACATTCCATATCAGCAAAAAAGAATAATACAACAATGTGTAAAGAATTTAATGAGATTACTCAATCAAATTTCTCATGAGCCATAGTTTGATTCTTTTTTTTTTTTTTTTTTTTTTTTAATAATGATAGTTATTTTTTTTATGATGTAAATGTAGCTTATTCTACTTTCTGGCTCCAAAACCCTTAATTAAAAGAACATGTGCTCATGTTGATGTTAAATCTGAGTAAACACAAGACAGCAGCAGTAACTAACTCTGGTGCTGAATTCATCCAACCCTCTGAAAGTTTAGTCCCTGCGGTACTTTGAGGCTCTGTTGTTGTAAATATTGTTATTATTTCTCACTGCAAAGCATTCATTTGGTCCTGTTGGGAATTATTATATCATTTTAAAGGAATATTTCACCGCAAAGTAAAATTCTGTTATTTTCTACTCTAAGTAATCCCCATTACAGCCTTTTTATATTCCCTAAAAAAGTCAAAATGTCCCTTAAATGTCTCCAAACCATTTGCAACATCGTTCAGGTTTTTCCAAAAGTCACTTAATTTTCCTCTATATTTTTCTTAATTTTATTAGTTTGTTAAACAGCTCTGCAGCTATGGGTCCATCCACCTTCTTTGGTTTTGGAAGAGATACTGGATTTTGGAACCCACAGTAGAATCATGAATCTAAACACCTTATGCAGCACAAGCTGTTTTTGTTTTTTGGAAAAGTTTGATGGTTTTTATGCTGTTTTTTTTTTTTTTTNTTTTTTTTTTTTTTTGTTTTTTTTTTGTTTGTTTTTTTGGGTGGGAGTGTTTATGTTTTAGGAAATTGTCAAAATTGAGCTACAGGGACTCTATTCTTTTATTTTACCAAATAGCATTATACTGGTATTTGCTAAATAATGAGTGTTAATATTTGGTTTCTAGGTTTCTAAATCTGAACACTTTCAAAATTCCACAACAGCCACTTAAGTTATTTGCAGGTGCAGAATTCATTGGGATGGAAGATGACAGACCAAGAGGATCAGAATCATTAAAGTGCATTATTTCATTCATAATTCATTTATTCATTCATGTGTGATCTCCAAAGAACAGCATGCTCATCGCTGACCCCTGAATGCTAACTGATGTCCTAATTAGTGTTTGCAAAGTTTCTGAAACTGGGGCTCATCCTCACAACTCTGCCCAAACATCCTGAAATCACAAACGCAAAATCCAAATTAATCTTTTAAATAATCAACCATAACATGTCAGACAATATCTTCATTGTTCCAAAGTGCATATTTGCAACAGCTGATTTTTGATTTTCTCCTTTTCTTTAGCTGAAGAGTTTGTAAAATTGGCTGATATAGTAATTTGATTGCATTGAAAACCTGCACTTACATATTACTACAGGAAGAACCAACAATACACCGCTGAGAGTCATTCAGGCCATTATTCACCATTATAACATATAAATACACATTTACACATGCTTCTGTATACAGAGAATAAAGCACCTGCTAATTACAGTCACACACACACAGCAGGCTTCATTTCTTGTCTTTGTGTGTGGACATTTATTTGTAAGATCCTTTGGCGAATGGCAAAGTCTCAGGAGTCTGTAACAGTAGTTGCCTGGAGGAAGAGGGCCCCCTGCAGGCCAAGTCCTCCTCTAGCAGAAGGCTCATCCTCACACTCCACCTGAATCAGTCAGCTGCATGCTGGGAACAGCAGCGGCTCTCCGTGGCTGCCCTGAGAGTCATACGCAGACATCATGTCAACAGTGTTATACAGGAGCTGCCAGGGCAGCGGCCGCTCCCCTGTGCCAACTCACAAACAGAATTCCTCCAGCAAAGCTTCAGCTGTCTCCTCGGCTGGGAGTGCTGCTTCCTGCAGGCCTGCAGGTCACAGCGGATCAGTGCTGTCAACACCTTGGTGGGTTATCAAGGACCTGGGTCCTTAATGCGGAACCTGCCAGCAAGAGCTTGGCGCTACTTCTCTTCTGTCTTCAACAAATGTATGTTGACAAGGGAGTGGCTGTATCCATGATTGTCACTACACAGTCTGTTTTACAACATACATAATTCCAAGCAGAAAAGTCTTGGGCTAAAATTGGAGTACAACCTTTTCTTTTCCTGAAATGATGATCAATTTCATCAGATTTGTTGGATTTTGTGGAGCTGTTCTTCAGGATTATTTGTATGATGACTTATCTGTACTGTAGATCTGTGGTTATAAAGTCCAGTTTCCTAACCGTTTTCATGCCGTAGCACACTTTTTGTATTCAAAATATCCCAGAGCACACCAGTATCCCACTAAAACCTTTAAAATCTCTTATCCATATTCAACTGGACTCATATGGCATTCAAGTTGTTTGCCTATATATATATATATCTGTTTGTCTCTGTTTATGTTTATTTCACTCATTTTTTGACAGGCAATAACTCTTTGTTATAAAGTGTAGATCTACAAAGAAGGTGTCCACACACACGTGCAAATGTCATGTGTGTGTGTGTGTGTGTGTGTGTGTGTGTGTGTGTGTGTGTGTGTGAGAGAGAGAGAGACAGTTATGGCTCAAACTAGGACTATATACTGTATACAGACAGGTTTAAAAAAATAGCATTTAGATAAATCATTGGAGAGGCACAAATGAAACCACTAAAATGACGACATGATCAGTCACTGTTTGCTGCATTTTTCACAATATGTAAAATTCTGGAAGGAAGCTTTTTTTCCTGTGTGGAACATTGACTCCTTCTGAGAATTATTTCAGTCTAATCATACGAGGGATAAACAGACAACAAAAAATGTTAACAAAAACTAAAGTTTATTAATCTCTGCTGGGAAATGTGTATGTGATTGCACTTCAGTAAACATCATGATAGACTGCAAAGCTCTAATTTTCATGTAGTTTTTGGATGAATTCTTCTGTAAACACTGTAAATTGTGTAAGTGAAGCCTGCAAATTGCTTTTAGGTCATTGAGTGCAAGTAATGATATGCAATATCAAATTATGAATAATGACATATTATGTGAAAGACCAGCCAAATGGGTGGGTGTGGTGCATTGGACACCAAATTACTTGGAAGCTATATTATATTTATATCATAGGCATACAGTCGTTAAAGAAAAGGAAAAGAATCTGCCTCAAATAATCAGACAGCATTCAAAAGTAAATATGACTTAAATTAGATTAAGTTGAAATAAAATTATGCTTCTTCATATCAATCAAGACAAATCGGACATGCAACTTTATAACATCAATAAACTTCAATAAAATGCTTTTCAAAAACAAAATCGTGCACTTTGCAATGCATACAATACATGAAAACAGAACAGGCAGATAATTTTTGAGAAAACTTTGTGGGATTATCTGTCAGTTTGTATTCAGCTACTTTTATTTAAATGATCATGTGTGTTTCGTTTTCATAAAAGACCTTTAGAATCAGAATCAGAATTCTTTTGTTCACCAAGTTCAAGTGTGCAAGGAATTTCTCTTGGTGCGTGGTGTCAGAAAAATATTATTATATGTATAAACAATATGTACAGATCAAAATGCAAAAATACAAAAGCATAAAAGTAAATGTGCAAACAGGCAGACAATATTGCACCAACAGTGAATAAGTAAACATGAATAAATAAAATGTAAACAGGTAGATACAGTATTGTATCAACTGTGGGTATGTAAACGTAATCAGGAAAGATTTTAAGTAAAGAAATAAAATGAAGGTGAGAAATAACTAAGTGATAACACAACCAGGACAAAACTGAAGTATTGGTTCAAAGGTTCAAAGAGAGAAACTGGCCACAAAATTAAACACACAGGGATTGAAGCCAAGTCAACATGCAAAGAATTTTGGAATGATTTTTGACTCAGAATTAAATTTTAAATCTCATGTGCAGGGTGTGACAAAATGATCTTTTTATCATCTTAAAAATATTTCAAAGGTTAGGTCATTTCTCTTTCTGAGCAGCACANAAAATGATCTTTTTATCATCTTAAAAATATTTCAAAGGTTAGGTCATTTCTCTTTCTGAGCAGCACAGAGAGACTAGTGCAGCTTTTATAACTAGTATTGTAATGTTCTCCTATCTGTTCTGCCCAAAAATACTACAAGTCTCCTGCAANCTTTTATAACTAGTATTGTAATGTTCTCCTATCTGTTCTGCCCAAAAATACTACAAGTCTCCTGCAAATAATTCAGAATTCTGCTGCAAGAGTGCTGATAGGACCAGAAGGAGAGACACATTACTCTTATTCTTTACACTGGCTTCCTGTCAGTTTTCATATCGATTTTAAGATTATTTTACTGGTTTTTAAGGCACTGCATGGTCTTGCACCAAGATATGTCCCAAAGAGCAGAACTAAAACTTTTGGTGATGCAGCTTTTAGCCGCTATGCTAAGTCATTGGAACACCTTCCTGAGGATCTGAGAGGAGCTGAAAACATTGATATTTTTAAACGCAGACTTAAAACCTATCTGTTCAGCTTGGCTTTCATGTTTTATGATTTTATATTTGAATTTAATTTGTTTGATCTTATTAAATTTATTTATATTTTAATCAACTGTTATATTTTGTATGTATTTGTCAGTCACCTGTGAAGCACTTTGAGTTGCATTTACTTGTGTGAAATGAATAGTTTGATTGATTGATTGATTGATTGTTTCATTCATTCATTCATTCATTTGTGTGAATAGTAATGTGGTGATAATGACAGATTTGATGCAGCTAAATGAGAGCAGTGAGGGATAGTGGGAAGAGTGAGTTTATGAGAGTTTATAAGGGTAATGGCCTGGGTGGGAGAAGCTGTGTAAGTGGCGAATAGTCCTATTTAAAGTAAGAATAATAATAATAATAATAATAATACATTATATTTACAAGCGCCTTTCAAGGCACTCAAGGTTGCCTCACAAAAATTAGAAGAAGCTTAGGACAATAAACACAATAAAAGCAGACACAAAACAGTATTCTGACAGTCACATAGAGACGGTAGCCTCAGAATGGATATACCAGTTTAAAAAAGTGAGTTTTGAGGGCAGATCTTAATTGTGTAGAGTTCAGTTGACAGATGTGGAGGGGAGAGAGTTCCAGAGTCTGGGAGCAGTATGAGAGAAGGCCCTGCCACCCATGGTAGTGAGACTGAAGTCCTGAACCAAGAGTAGACCTGCTAATGAGGATTGGGAGGGACTGTCGGTGCGTAGGAAGTCTGTGAGATAGGTAGGAGCAAAAAAGAGCTTTGAATGTAAGGAGAATAATTTTAAAGTCAATCCAGTATGATACAGGGAGCCAGTGGAGCTGAATGAGCAGTTTAATTTAAGAATTTAATTTAATTTAATAAAGAAAAATTAACAACCATTTAAAGTAGTCCTTTAAATGGCTGTTAAAATAAAAATCAGTTTCTAAAGGATTAAAGGTTAACAACACATTACGGTTAATGTCAACCACTGTGGTGACTGGAATGTTTTTTAAATGGAAAAGCTGTGTTCAAGGAATTGAAAGCTACACGTCAAGCTTTGTATTCTTTACTAAGCTATATGAAAAACTACATGGTCGTACGTTATAATAACTATAACTTAAAGATGTTTTAAAGCTTTATGAAACCGCAGTGTTAACCCGTCGTTACGACCAAAACAATAATAACCGGAAGTAGTAGTATGTCTTTTGATTGACAGCACGCCCATCCATTCAAGCTCAGCAACGCACATTTAGTGGGCGGGGCACGTTTACGTCTTCCACGGTATTCGCGAACTAAAATACGCACAATAATGACGTCTCCGTATCGCTCTTGACCCTCCGTACGTCGATTGCGTATCGGCTGCTATGCGACGTAGTAGCTGTCAGTCAAAGGACATTTAAATAGCCACACTACACGTCTGTATACCTTACATCACGGTAATAACGCAATTACGCTCATTTTTCGGTAACCAGCCGCGTTAAGGCGGTGCTCCCCTTTTATATTATCCGCAAACCCGCATTTTCTGCGGCCTTTTGTTTTTGACAAAGCAAAAATGGGCGACGAGGACGAGTTTTTGCAGAAAGCCAGAAGCGGGTTTGAAGACCTGTGTCGAGCTTTGAATATGGACGAAGAAGCGAGCAGCGAGGGTTGGAAGAGCTACGAAAACATCAGCAGAAATTTCACTTTAGAGGTAAAAAGCCAAACATTCCACTTCTATCCAATTTACCCTGTTGTTGTTACAGTTTTCCGAACAGCTTCCCCTCCGTGTGCGTATTTACAATACGGCTAACTCCCTAGCTATGCTAACTTGACACATCTCAGTCTTTTTAGCATAACATTAGAGCAGAAGATAAATAGTATTGTGTTTATTGGGTTTGAATACCTTGTTCAAGTTAATAACTATCCTATTAGAGAATATACACATAGGCAGTTTTAAATGCTTTGACTCTATAAATATAGACTGCAGCAATACAACCTACTGTATATATATTTAAATATGCCGGTACACTGTTATGAAACGGTAATATGTTCATCATAGACAAAACCGCTAGAGGGGAGAATTCCAACTCCAAATCTACATCAAACTGACAAATAACTGATAATAATTATTGATTAAGTAAAGTAAAGGTAATCGTCATCTGCAGCCTAAAGTCGTTCTTATTTTACTTTTCATTATTTTTGGCTTTTATTTGCCACCTTGTTTTTTGTTGTAGAGAGTGAGTGTGAATAAGTCTGTTAAAAGTCTTTTTCACACAGTGATTTGTTTCTTTAAAAAAAACCAATATATATATATATTTTTTTTTACAAAGAAGAAAATTAGCAGGCTTTAAAAATGATTGAAAATTTGGGAATGTTTGTCCAGAAACAATAAACTCACACACTAACACATTCCTTTTCTTTCCTCTCTCCCTCCTTCTCTCACTATTATCTCCACACACACATTGGCTCTTTTCTCTTTCCCTTCTTCCTTCTCTCTCACTTCCTGTCTTATATCTCTCATTCCTCCTTTCTCTCCTATTCTTCTGTTTCTCCCTCTCCAACTCCTACCTGCTACCTGAGTGAGAACTCATCAATAACCCACATCCACTCAATCCCCCCCCCCCCNCCCCCCTCCCACACACACACACACTCCCTCCTTCATTCAATTTTATTCTCACCAGTGTAAACACCTACATAAACACGTGTGTGCAGGGCAGCGAGCTGCATTGGTTGGCGTGTGCACTCTACGTGGCCTGCCGCTCCTTGGTGCCAACGGTGGGGAAGGGCACCGCCGAGGGGAACTATGTCTCTCTGACCAGAATTCTACGCTGTTCAGAAATGAGGTAGGCGTGCAACTGTGCACACACACACTTCCAAGTCTGCCTGGCACACACAAGTTGATACCACGCCCTGTTTATAAGCTGTAATAAACAAGTACAGGTCAAATATACAGAAAATATCTGATATGATCATGAGAGAGGAGAATTAAAGGAGGTCAACCTGTCCACAGGGACCACGATTATTAGCTATGTTCTTGTGAACAGAACACAGATGAATCAAAATTACAAACCATAGAATCATTTTCCTGCTGATTGTTAGTATTCCCTGCCCACCTTTTCCTGTCTCTTCTCTTCTAGCCTGATTGAGTTTTTCAGTAAGATGAAGAAGTGGCAGGACATGGCCAACCTGCCTCCAGACTTCCGTCAGAGCACGGAGAAGCTGGAGAGAAATTTCACTGTGTCAGCGGTCATCTTTAAGAAGTACGTCCCCATCTTCAAAGCCATCTTCAAGGCCCCATCAGAGGACCCGCCCCGAGTTCACCGGAGCCGCAAACAGAGGTAGGATTGTCATGACCTTTGACCTCACCCAATGGGGCTTCTTCCACTTGTTGCCCAAAATGCAGTCAAGACAGCTTGGTTATCAGCTCCTATAATTCACCTCCAGTGCCCTCACGGGTACAGTCAATCAAATATTGATAAATTGATTGATTGGTAATGTTGATTGATTAAGGTGATTACATTTTTTCAATTTCCATCCCATCTTTTGCTTTTCAGGCGGCATCCTTGCACTGTGTCTGAAATCTTCAACTTCTGCTGGATTTTATTTATCCACGCTAAAGGTAAAATTTGATGTTGCTTTTTTTTTAAGGTCATAACTAGCCAGTTCCAGAATAGATGCTTAAAATATCTTTACTACTTAAAATCTTAAAATCCTGATGTAAAGACTAATTTTGGGCTCCTTGTTTTTATCAGCATCATTGGGAATGTCTCTGATCTGGGTTGAGTTTTACTTATTGTAATGACTATCACAACAGGACGAACAGACAAACAGAAGAAAAATGTACAAAAAACAGGCTTCTGTTGACTTTAGGGACTGATGATCAATGATAAACAGTCCATGTAACCACTTAAAGAGGTTACTTTAATTTCATTGGCTTTTACTTTAAAGGACCATACCAGCTATTTTGCATGTTTGAGCCAGATATATATATGTATATATATATAAACGCACATACATGTTAGATATGTAGTAGAAGTTATGGTGAGTACTGTGTCGCTTCATGCACTGGGCCCATCAGCCCATTCAAAACCCTAGAATATCGGTACCCACACTGCTTAGCGGGTCACAGCTCAGCCCCAGCGTATTGAATCCAGAATACGACCTCAAAGGAACCAGAGGGCCATCCGGCCATATTTACTCTTCCAGTGTTTCACAGTTCTGTGTTCTACCGTATCAAACAAATGAAATCTTTTCAGATGGATCCCTAATCAGAATGCTATTGATGGTCTGTATCTTAAAGTGTGTGTATTTCAGAGCATAACAATGTTGATAGTAGCTAGTGTGAGGGGACTCTTCTTTCAGGCAGCCCCCGTAACAACCAGGAAAGGTCAACAGGATTAGAGCTCAGGCTCATTAACAGAGAGAATGTGGCTAATCTGAGGGCGAGTACAGACCTGTTAGTATCAGCTGGACCTCATTTTATTACGGCCTGCTGCCATTTGCCACAATTCCTTCTCTTTCTTCCACCATGGAGATTATGTACTTGGCTTTTTGTGTGTTTTTTTGTCTGAGAGTAGTTATGAACTGGGATTTCCATCAGTCATATTTGATCATTACTACATATGTTTTTATCGAAAGAAAATTAGACGCCCAATGATTAGTTTAACAAAGTGCTTGTAAAGTGTTAATCATTTTATTTCCCTGCTCAACTCCTGACATGGCTGTTCATATAGGTTTGTTATCTGGATCCTTATGCAAGGATGTGTAACATACATGCATGCACGCACACACACAGGCACTCACACAGTCACACTGTTTATTTGAAGTCTTGGTAACTAAAGGGACTAGTCTGGACATGCCTGTGTAGATTTGGCAGTGTTGCTGTTATGGTTGCTTACGGTGCCAAAACAGCCTTGAGACATTTTAATTCCCTCGTGTGGTGTCACATCTTTTCTCTCCGTCTTTTCTTTCTTCCTCTCGTAGGAAACTTCCCCATGATCAGCGATGACCTGGTGAACTCGTACCACCTGCTGCTCTGCGCTCTTGACCTGGTCTTCACCAGCGCTCTGCTGTGCAATGCGAGGAAAGACCTGCTCAACCCAAACTTCAAAGGTATGGACTGCTCTCCTCACCGCTCTGCAATGCTGCAACCCTCCCCAAATATCAGCAAAATAGAAAAAGGCGCACGCGTGTAACTCAAGATTCAAAGTCAGGAAACACATCTGCAGCTGTTTACATACGACGACATGTTAAACTTTTACCACACGCTCTGAAGTCTGTAAATTTAGAAGGATATATGTGCAGCTACATTTTTATTTAGCTCATGACCAAAAAAAACCGTTTTATGTTTCAATGCTTTGGAAATTTGGAAAAAGGCTTGCAGTAATAATGTTACGTGTGTGCAGGTCATATTCATTGGGCCCAAACATATGAAATCACCAGTATGGTCCTTTTGATAAGCAAATGGTTAATTTACATAGACCAAGTATTCCATGGACAAACCCTGACAAATCATTTTAAGCCTTTTAAATAGTATAAAATCTAGGTTTGTTGCTATTTTAGTGGTTCTGTAGAGGTTGAAATTTTTTATTTCTTCCTTTTTTTTCAGGCCAAACTTATTTTGTTTATACAGAAGGTGTATAACCATTTTACTGAATATGAGGAAAATTTTAATGCCCAAAATCTTATAACTGCAAGCTCAAATAATGTTGGTCACAGTATTTCAAAGATGATATTGAATAACAGTCATAAATGTAAATCAGCTAAAGCACGTAGGAAGCCTGCCTATCTTCACGTATAGTGCTAAATCTAACAAGCAAAAATAAATCAAAAGCTACTTTCCTTTCCACGGAAGAAATTCCAACATGCCCACTCCAGAAAACAAGGCCAGAAGTGTATATTATCAGCGCGACACTGCTTCCTGTTGACTCCTCGCGTTTCCTCTTCATGCCGCCTCCTTTAGTTTTCTCTCTAATGCAACGTTGAGCTGGAGAACCTGTTGAGAAAGGAAACTGCCAAAAACTTTCTGTACTCACTCTGTGGGCCTGCCACTCTCACTTTGAAAAATGACACAGTGGGAAACTGTGGACAGGAAGCTAACTTGTTTTGCCTACATGGTGGCTGAAAAAAAATCTCAAAATGTACCTGTGACTTTAAGATAAGATGTAAGCTTTAGCATCTTGGTGAGTTGGTGGTTAAAACACATCCAGAGGATACTTGTTACATTTCATTCCATTATCATCTCTCCTTATGTTTTCTGTCCTTTTTAAAGGACCATACCAGTGATTTTTCATGTTTAAGCCCAATAAATGCGACCCACATACGCATTACGTGACTGATAACTGTTTTCCAAAACATAAAACTGTATTTTAATTTTCCTCTTATTTTGCCAAATCCCTTAAGCTTCCCAAATCAAATGTTCAGGTGATACACCCAACGTAAAATTCAATGCTCGGCCCGCTAACACTTACGTTCGAATGTAGAAGGGACGGCCATTTTTAGTTTCTCTGGTAAAAGCTGTCTTCTCTTGGGACTATATTCCCTGATGGAGACATACTTTTTTCCTGGTTAGTGAAGGTACTTTGAATAAGAAAAATGGTTGTTCGCTGTTATGATTATCTAACCCAAGCACGTTTCAAAGGTCTGAAAGTTGATTTTTTATAGCGTTCTGGAATTAACTCAAACCAATGGCAGTCTGCAAGGCAGGAAAAATAAATCTAAATGTGCCACTCCTATTGTATGTTTTGGGAAAAGGTTGGCAGTAATGTAAGTTGCATGTAGGTTGTATTTCATGAAGAATCACCAGTGTGCTCCTTTAATCACATTAAGCCAGTTTCAGCAGGGATTCTTCTTTAACCGGACTGTGTTGAGTTGTCTTGCTGGTGCATGAATGTGAACGTTTTCTGTCTCTGCTCCTCCAGGTCTGCCGGAGGACTTCAGCAGCAAAGACTACCGGCCGGCCTTGGGTCCGTACTGCTTCATAGAGCAGCTGTGTGAGCTGCACGACGGCCTGGTGCTGGAAGCCAAAGGTGTCAAAGAACATTTCTGGAAGCCTTTCGTCAAGAAACTCTTCCATAAGAGGGTAAAGCACGGAGTGTTTTTCCATATGATCATATATGACGCACCATGGTGACAGAATAGACATGATAAAACTATTGGACCCTTTTTTTGGAGCATTTTGGTCACTTGGTTTTGGCCAGGTCAGGTGGTTTGTTTAGTTTTCTGTATCTCTAAACTTCCTCTCCTCCTCCTCCTCCTCCAGATTCTCCGAGGAAAGGAGGACAGCCTGACTGGATTTCTGGATCCGATGAATTTTGGAGACAGTTTGTGAGTGTCGGCCGTTTCCATGCAGCTCCAGATGTTGTGTTTTTGTTATACACAATGCAAATGACATGCAGCAAAGTGAAAAATGCCTTTTCCCACCAGGAAAATGTCACGTTCAGTAAGAACAGGAATTTAGGTTTATAACAGTGTGATAGATGTGGAGGTCTGATTCATTTCCCTGCAGCTCCAACTAATTTCTACATCATGGCAAAATATTTTCTACTCTTTTTGAGACAAAGATTTTTAACTGCAACCAAAGCATTTGTGAAACCACAACAAAATGTTTAAGTTTTACAAATTTAACCATCTACTCTACTCTATGTTACACAGCTTGCTCGACTCAACTCTACTCTTCTATACCCGACTTTCTCAACTCAACTCTGCTAATCTCAGCTCTACTCTACTCACAATCTGTGATAGACAACTTGCTCGGCTCGACTCTCAACTTTACTCAACTTTACTCAACTCTACTCCACTTGAATCAACTAGAGTCTACTCTACTTTGCCCAGCTTGCTCGACTCAATTCTACTCTACCCTCGATACCACTTTTTTATGTCCGATACCACAACCTTGAGTATCTGCCAATACTGATACCAATCTGATCTTTTTCCCTCTCTTAAACAATTAAGATTTTAATAATACATTTGTACGGATGCACTTTGAAACTGTAAAACAAATATTCTACTCTCCTAAAGAAAACCCACATCACGACTCAGTTATGCAATACTGTTGCTTCTTGTTATTTAGACTTTTTCACACAGAACTTTGAGCAGCATTTCTGATTGGTCAGCACCATATAAACAAGAATGAAATTTTAAGTGCCGCTTTGTGCAAAAGTTTAAATCTGAGTATTCAGAAGAACAAAGGAAGTGTAATTCCAGTGTAAAATACTGGATATAATTCAACAGTGAATGTAGCCTATACCTCAATGACAGAAAAAAAAACAGGTTGCAATGTAGACCACAACTAAATTAACTATACCTTAACATAAGCATCTCCAGTATAAAATGTACAGTACACCTGATGCCTAGTTAGCTGCATTGAAAAAAAATAAGTCTAAGGGTAGACTGTGCGAGCTCTAATGTTTCTTTTACATGTTACCTCTGGGAATGAACTGCGTGTAAACACCTGTATTAAACCAAAAATTAGTAATACAATTCAAGTTTAAAAACATAATGGCAATGTAAACTAAAATATTTGGTTCAGCTTTCCCCTAAGATGATAAGACACAGCAGTAGCTGCCTGACCTTACTAGCTTGGCTTTGTTAGAGTCTGGAGGGAGTGTGTCATGCCTCTGAAATGTTTCCAGTAATGTCTCTTGTGACACTCTTCTTCGCACTCGTAGTTACCTTTAGAAAGTCGTCGTACTCCTTGCCATGGTGTTTTTGCAAGTGTTTGATTAGGTTTGTGGTATTAAAATTTCTAACGCTGCTGCCACCCCTCGAAACAGTTACACTGCACAAGTTGCACTCGGCCATTTTGTCTTGTTCTTCTTTGATCTTAAAATAATTCCACACTGCTGACATGGTGACCGCACGGCAGACATGTCTGGGCAAATGCTGTTCATGTGACACAAGCCCTCTGTGTCGTGACCAAGACACCCCCCCCTCTTCATGGCACANAATGCTGTTCATGTGACACAAGCCCTCTGTGTCGTGACCAAGACACCCCCCCCTCTTCATGGCACATCGTTAGAAGTGTAATTAAGCATTTACATGATAGTTTAAGTTTATGGATCGGATCGGACTATATTTTTTATTTCATCCAATATCCGATCCAGTAGTTTTGGCCAGTATCGGGCCAATACCGATACTGAATATCAGATCGGCACATCCCTAGACTCAACTCAGCTCGTCTCTGCTCCCATGCCACTCTACCCACTTGACTCAACTGGACTCGACTTGTTTCTGCTGCACTCTTCTCTACTCGGCCCACTTCTCCATTTCACTTTGCTCAATTCTCCTCTCCTCTCCTTACAGTTCCTCTCTGAGTCGGGTGTATGAGGAGCACGTGTTGGCCACCGGCAGCCTGGATGAGAGGATCTTCACTGGTGAGGGGGCGAGCGAGGACATTGGCACCCCGGGGCCCTCTCTGTATGAAGGGGTGGAGAATCAGGACAGNAAAAAAAAAAAAAAAAAATGTTCCTTCATCTCTTTCAAAGCAAGACAAGGTCTTCTTATTGTCAGTATCACAGTAAGGCGGGACTCAGAAGCAGGACTCAAAACACGTGAGGCCGTTTCAATAGTCTTTACTGCAATTAAGCAGAAATAAGGACTCAGGGACAGTCACCAAGCACAACAAACAGTTCAACAAAACAGAAAAGAGGTATCCAAGAGGCCAGGCAAAAGGCAGTCCGCTAGTCCAAGCAAGGTCCAGAACCAGGGAAACGAGCAGGCAGGCAGACAAATCTGGCAGGGGCTTGTAAAAATGTATTTTCTGTCTCATCATCAACCCTTACATAATTATAAGAAAAAGATTTTTGACTGAGCTTATATAATGACATTCAGTGTTTAAAAAAATTTAAACTATTTTATTAGTTTGAACTTTTTAAAGAATCAGTTCCACATGTAAAGTTATATTTTGTACGAGTCAAGCTCAGGAAAAATTTGCCAAAAGCAACTTACTCAAATTGTCAAAATACTCTTTCAGTCTGCTTCACTTTTACCACTTCAGTAATCTGGCAGCTGTTTGTCTCTGTGTTGTTATCATGGACTCAGTCTGTGGAAGACAAACTTTCACTACCTCAGTTTAGCAAATTATTCTTCAGAAACGGATAAAAGAGTTCACTAAACTCAAGAAAACGGTCAGTAGCAGAAGGATAAACTGTTGCGAAGGTGAGTGCTTGTTCATACATTTGAACACTTACAATCAGAAAAATTCCGTTTTTTTCAGGAATCAAAACTCTAATCAGTGGGACCAAGGTCAGCAACTTAGAGACAGAAAACAGGTAGGACACGAGTAGAATGCTGGAAAGCTAGGAGAGACTTCCAAGACTATTTGACAGCAAGTGGGGAGGAATAGGCCGGTATGTATACACAAGAGGGCTGATGAGAGAATGAGAGACAGGTGAGCTAAACAGGTGACAAACAGCCGTGGGAAGAAACCCCTGAAGACGATCGGATGGCAGTCAGATGGAGAATGACAGGCTCTGAAACGAGACAGATATTAGAGTCAGATCACCAGAATGTGTGGAAACCAGTTAAGGTGTCACCGTGACAGTCAGCTTTTACATTCTCTGTTTTGTCATTTTGGTTTCTGCAAATAAAGAGGAAATGTAAAATGACCTGGCTGTTGTCTGGCCTCTCCACAGGCTTCGTCTCTGAAGGTTCCCACTCCACTGACTGGTAGGAAGTATGTACCGGAGAACAGCCTGGCGTCACCCATCTCCTCTGCCATGCAGAGCGTCGGACGACTCCACAGCCTGCTGACGGGAACCAAACAGGGGCCAAGTGCAAAACTGTTGGAAACACTCAGGTAATAAGATGAAAATACACAAGCAGCACATGCATCTTCAGTGGAGTTTGATGTTTAAAAAACATCAAAGGTGAAGGTGAATACATTAAACTTCAAATCTTACAGTATCTTAATGGAGCACACTGGTGAATTTGCATATTTGAGCCCAGTAAATACAACCTGCATTACGTTACGTTACTGCCAACCATTTTCCAAAGCATACAACTGGAGCTGTAAATTGTAGAATTGTTTTTCCTGCCTTCCAGATTGCCATTGGTTTCAGTTCATTCCAGTACGCTATAAAAATCAACTTGTAGAGACTTGAAACATGCTTNTTGCCATTGGTTTCAGTTCATTCCAGTACGCTATAAAAATCAACTTGTAGAGACTTGAAACATGCTTAAGATAAGTAATCCGTCACAGCAAACCACACACCATGATAATTTTTTGTCAAAGTTACTTAATTTAACCAATTCAACACAGAGCTACACAGGAAAAAAAATGTCTCCACCAGGGAATATAGTCCCAGGAGAAGATGGCTTTTACCAGAGAAATGAAAAATGACCATGTTCTGCATTCAGGCGTTCATGTTAGCAGGCAATAAGCTCCAGCCCCCCACGACTCCTGAATAAAATAAGCCGGTAGGGATGATGGATGTATCAGCTGAACATTTCATTTTGAAAGATTAGGGGATTTGGGAAAATACATGAAAAGTAAAATACAGTTTTATGCTTGGGAAAAAGGTTGGCAATAACGTAAAGTTTATGCAGGTAGTATTTATCCGGTTTAAACATGCAATATCACCGGTATGGTCCTTTAAGGTGAGATACATATAAGACCAAATAAGTAGCTGAATAACTTATGCGCAGTGAATCTGAGGGTAATGAATGTGTCTGTGTACCATTTGGCTGCAGCACTTGTTCCAGAGACCCCAGTGATGTCATCAGTAAGCGCCTGAAGGACATGTTTGAGCTTTTCTCTCAACATTATGAGGGGAACGGGTCAGAGAACAGGGGTGTGGGTAAAGGTACGCACACACACAACAGAAAGTCTAAAGCCAGTGTATGATTGATTAATGCACTTCCCTCTAAGTGCCTAAATAAATGTTCTCCTTGTAGATATGGCAGTGAAGTACTTCTACCTGGCAGAGGCGCTGTACTACAGGATTCTGGAGGCCATTATTGAAAGAGAAAAGATGATACTGGGAGACGCCGACCTGTCCGTGAGTACAAACCACACAACCTTTCACTCGGTAAACCAAAGTTAGAACTCTTCGCTTAAGATGTAAGTCAGCAAGGAGAAAAGTGAGGCTGAAAACACCACAGATACTGCGTACTATAACATATGCATTACTAGGATACTAGTATTTGAAGGTATTGTTATGAATAGAAAGAGAGAATTTAGAGTTAGAAAGTGAGAATGTTTGTTCTTGCAGAATATTCTGGAGCAGGACATCTTCCATCGCTCTCTGCTGGCCTGCTGTTTGGAGATTGTCACCTTCTCCTACAGACCGCCGGGAGATTTTCCCAATGTGATCGGAATCTTCCGCCTCCCTGCTTATCACTTCTACAAGGTATCAATACTCCCCAATGCTTCTGCTAGGCTTCCAGCAGTCAGAACACACTCGCTAATACAATAACATTTTCATAAGGGGAAGATGAGACGTTTTTAGTGTTACATTTTAATGTCTTTTATTGTTTTCATCTTGCAGGGTTTTTATCGTAACCTAAGTATATTTTATGGCATTTTAGCAAGGGAGCTTTTACCTTGATCGCTGCTTTCTTTATGTGAATTATTTGTTTTAGTTGAATTATTTATTATCGTAGCTTTTTTCTACAACTGGTGAAGGGACACGAAAAATGCAATTTCCATTTTATGGATGAATAAAATTGAATATTGAACTTGGCACCAATTTAAATGTATTAGTTATAAAGTACTTACTTATGAGATATCAGTACAAATACATACAGGATCCATGATCTATCACTCCTATCTGAACATGTACAGGGCCCCAGGAACGTATTTTAATTGGGGGTGCGGTGACAGCGGGTGGTGCAATGTCCTCCTCTCTAAACTATGGCTGCAGTACCACAGCCCACCAACAGGGGGTACTGCAGCACCCCCACTTCCTGGGGCCATGAACGTGTATCTATTTACGGTGCTCAGGGAGGCTTGTGTCTTCCTCAACAAGACAGGAAACTAAATTATTAAATTTTTGTAATATTCATTGAATTTTATCTTAGAGTGTTTCCCACAAGATGGAGAATTTGCATTTCTATGTTTAATCATACTAGTGCTGTTGAAAACGTGCCTGTTCGGAATGTGCCGGACTATATGGTGTGCGCCGCAGCCTGCCATAATTTAGTTCTGCATGTCCTCGTGAGTTACCTTTGTTTGCTGTACGGGGTCGGGTAGAGACCGTGCCACTGGACCAGAGAATATGCTGCCACAGTCGGAGCGTATCCTGCCACGGCGTTCAGAGCATATCCTGCTGCCACGCTCTGAACGTATCCTCTCGCACAGACTACTTTTTACTGACACAGCTCAAATTGAGAACCGCTCATCCAAACAACTTCACACGTGACACTGCATGTCCTTGGGTCCTGAGCAATAAANGAACCGCTCATCCAAACAACTTCACACGTGACACTGCATGTCCTTGGGTCCTGAGCAATAAACCTGCCAAAGTTCTAGAGATATTGGTCCCACAGACAGACAGAGAAACCGTCTTTATAGATAGATGTACTATTTATTTTTTTTATTATTTTTCAGCAGTTGGTGTGAGTAGTGTGTATGTACGTATTTATGTATTGTGTGTTAAGATACGTGTGTATCTGTATGTACACACCTCCACAAATATTGGCATCTTTGGTAAATGAAAACAAAATGAGCTTTGAAAAATAAGTCTATGTTTTGTTTGTTTGATCTTTCATTCATTGAGAAAAAATTTGTTTCACGGTCAGAATTTCTTTTTCCTTTCAATTATTTTACTTTAATTAAAGGTTATATTTTTTGCTAATATTTTGAATGAAAGATCAAGAGGATAAACAAAGATACTTTTTTCACGGCCGATTTAGCTTTAATTTACCACATTTACCATATTTGTGGAGGGCACCGTATGTATCATAAGGTGGGTTTCCATCCACCTGATTTTATACGAATTATGAATATGCGCATAAGAAAGCCTGAATGGAAATGTAGGAAATTCGCATTAACTCTGAAATTCGCATAAAAAATCTATATGCTTAGCAGAGATGGATTAGTTGATGTTTCACATATGTCAAAATGTGATTAAAGCTGATGGAAACAGTTTATTCACATTTGATGAGGACGTGACATGCGCTGCCTGGTGAGCACACACACACACACACACACACACACACATACACATCCACACAGACCTCAAAAGAGCAGGTGGTCGTCAACAAACGCCTGCGGAATGGATGGCCACCCATTTCTGCTTACGAAGTCCCGATATCCATCTGCTGCAGGAAGAACCGGGCCGTGCCGCCATCGCGCTCCGTACACTTTGGGAATATGATGTGCTGCGTAATTGCGCTGCGTTATGTTGAGCCTCTGCCAGGTCAGGTGACTTGATGTAGCACTTATTTTTCACGAATAACTAGACACACTGCGTAAACGATTGTTTTATCATACTGAACGTTTCACCCACCACACACACGTGGCGAGTTTGTGGAGCGCCATGGCAACACGCTCTCCAGCATCTGTTGGCTGTATTTAATAAGGCCGTGTATAACTGTTGTAATAAGTATTCTTCCCACACCAAGGCTTTAAACTCTCCATTGCTGTGTGTTTTTCTGTGGACATTTATGTAGAACTAAATCAGCCTCCAAGATAAATCGCATAACGCATAATGTAGTTGATGGAAACGCGCATCGATTCGCACTTTCTTTAATCGAATATTCAGAAATGCATTAAATATGTGAAACATCTGGATGGAAACCCACCTACAGACGTGTGTATCTGTATTTGTCTCTGTGTGTTTCCAGGTGATTGAGGTGTTGGTGCGAGCGGAGCAGGGTCTGTTCAGGGAGGTGGTGAAGCACCTGAACCAGGTGGAGGAGCAGGTGTTGGAGAGCCTGGCCTGGACCAGTAAGTCTCCGCTCTGGGAGAGCCTCCACAGGGCCAAAGACCACGTCCCAGCCTGCCAGGAGGTCTGACAACATGCATATACTGTATACACACACACACACACACACACACACACACACACACACACACACACACACACACACACAGCTTGGTTTCACTAGAATAAAAACAAATAAAATTTGTTAAATTAAATGTGTTTGTTTGATGAAATGGTCTTGTTGATGTGCATAACTCTAAGCATTCATTCTGCAAATTTATTTGCAGAATGAATGCTTAGAGCTTTAAAGGATCGTACCAAATTTTGGAGCTTTAAAGGACTGTACCACCCATTTTGCATGTTTGAGCCTAATATATTCAATTTTCATACATGTGAGGTTACTGACAATCATTTCCCAAAGCATATTACTGGGACAGTGAATTAAAAATGTTTTTCCTACCTTCCAGACTGCCATTGGTTTCAGTTCATTCTGGTATGCTATTAAAATCAGCTTGTTGATGCTTGAAATTTCTTGGGATAGGTAATCCATCATCACCAACAAGACGTGTATTCACATTTTTTTTTTCAAAGTTTCGTAATTTTAGCGTTTAAGCGCAATGAAAAGCGCAGAGTGATTGTATGTCTACACCGGGGAATATAGTCCCAAAAGAAGACCTGGTTTTATTGAAAAATTTAAATGACCATGACTTCATAAGGCTGTGTAACTATTAGCAGGAGAAACATGGATTTTTAAGGTGGATGTATCACTTGAATATTTGACTTTGAAACATTAAGAGATTTTGCAAAATATGAGGAAAGCTGAAATACAGTTTTATTCTTTGGGAAATGATTATCAGTTACCCTTATGTGTATGAAAATTGAATATATTAGGCTCAAAGTGGTGGTATGGTCCTTTAACATGAACAAAATCCTCAATTTCATATTAACATCTTCTCCATTTCTCAGATTTTTATTGTACAAAGTTCAGCTTTCTTGTTTTAGTTCTTGCTGGCTCATTCTACTCAATTTGAACTGGGAGAAAGCAGCAGGATTTGACTGGTTCAGGTTTGGCATGTTTCAGGTGATGCCTCCTCAGTATCTGGAGCAGAATGATGGATGCAGCACAGGTGGCGTTCCCCTCACCCCTGTCACCCACGGCCCAGACCTCAGCACCAACAGCACCATTAAAGGTGAGTGNCCCCTCACCCCTGTCACCCACGGCCCAGACCTCAGCACCAACAGCACCATTAAAGGTGAGTGTGAGTAGACAAACACAATTACAACTCATAAATACAAACACATCAACGCATCACGAATTAAACTGATTAAAAGTACAAAATTGTATGAAATGTTCAGCCTTGCAAAGTGCCAAATACTTCATGTTCAATAACATCAACAACTGAATCAACACTGCTCTTCTATTTTATCACATTGAGAAATTTTGTTTGTGGGAATCTGATATAATCTTATTTTCTTGAGTGTGATCATTATGTATTTTATTAAATAATCTAACTATATATTTTCAAATTCAGTTTAGCTTTTCGCTGCTAAAATTTGTCAAAATCCAAGAGTTTAGTGTCTTTTTGAGTTTGAACTGGGTTAGGAATGTTACTGTTGTTGGCCTGAAAAGTCCGCTGGGATGTTGTAGTTGATGCTGGTACTAATAAAGTTTTTTTTTAAGTTAGAAACATGCTTAGAGGGATTTAAGGGATTTGATTGTTTGGTTTTAAGAAAACCAAACAATCAATGAATCCATCCAATACCATCTCAAGAGTCTTTAACTCTCTGGACATTTCTGAAGACACCAGATATATAAAACAATCCATCCCACTCTCCCCTTCCTCCCCCAGGCGTGTCCCCCTCCCCCACCACCCTGCTGGACCGTTACAGCTCTCCGCCCACCGGCTCACATCGGAGGCGTCTGTTTGTCGACCATGTGGACGGCAACCCCGGCGTCAGCTCCTCCAACTCCACCAGCTCCACCAGTACAGCAGCAGCTGCCACGGCCAAGACCGCCAGCCAGGCCAGCATAGTCACCGCCATCCCAGCCGGGCAGACTGTGGTCACCATGGCAACCGCAACAGTAACCGCCAACAATGGCCAGACAGTCACCATACCTGTGCAAGGTGAAGGGAGAATGAATATGCTGTCTGAAATATGGATGCTTATTTCTCATGAGCACTCAGTTCCATTTCATGTATGAATTATTAAATCACAAACAACATGGCAGCACGGTGTCATATTAAAGCTTTAACACGTGAGCATATTGGATACGGAGCCTTGTGCCCTTTGACCCCTGCAGGCATAGCCAATGAGAGCGGAGGCATCACTTTCATCCCTGTCCAGGTGAGTGTAACCGGACAGGGCGGAGCCACAGTGCAGCCCATCTCTGCCCAGGCTCTGACTGGCACCCTCACCGTCCAATCAGCTGTCAGCAAGCCGGTTGCCAAACCAGCAGCAGCAGCCAGAAATCCTCTGAGGAAAGGATCGCTGTCTCTGTTCTTCAGGAAGGTGCGAGTCCAACCCGTCTGTTTGTGGTTGATTCTCATTTTTATTGTACTGTCTTCACATTTTAACCTTTAAATGCACGGGTCGTTTTCCAAACATGCCTACATACATCGGGTCATTAGAGACCTGCAACTTACGCAACACAGAATGAGCTACAAAGTGAAATATTTTTGCTTGTAAACTTTTCAGAACATTTTATGAACAATAGCAAATCCACAAAAAATTTTTTTGTCATATTATATTTTTACAGTGACTTATAGATGCTGTCATCAAAGTCATCCAAATTCAGAGCGATGCTGCTCTGCATGAAGTTCTGACAAGNTTATAGATGCTGTCATCAAAGTCATCCAAATTCAGAGCGATGCTGCTCTGCATGAAGTTCTGACAAGGCGCTGCAGCATCTTTCTGTAGCAGTAAGCTAGCAGCATAAACAGTCTGCTTCCTGCTAGTTTCAGTGTTTGTTCTTCCTATCAGTGATGCTACAGTGCTAAAGTGTGATCAGAGTTAGAAACATAATTATTAGCTGCTACCTGCAAACCAGGAATTTAAAAAATAACACTCTTACAAAGCTCAGGTCCCTANAATTATTAGCTGCTACCTGCAAACCAGGAATTTAAAAAATAACACTCTTACAAAGCTCAGGTCCCTATTGACCCTATACACTTTTTAGGGAAACATATTAGAAAAACAACTATTTTAAACAATTTTGACAACTTGAAATCATAAAAGAGTGTAAGAGTTTGAGGAATAGCAGGAGGTTGAGGGCTTAAATGAAAAAAAATGAATCAATTAGAGGTGAAGATATGGTCTCTGAAGACCCGTCCTATGCAGTTAAAGGTTAAAATATATTGAAATATTGGCAAATGAGCACGTCTTTGAATCCAAATAATAACATTATAAAACATATGAAAAAAGTGTTTCCTGCTCCTGTCGTTATCTCAGATTTTCAATTCTAAAAATTCAAGTTTTTCAAGTTTTGCAAATTAAATGCCCACCCTCAAAACAGGATGGTGCCGTTATTTTCAAAATAAGATGCTTTCTGCTAAATTGCAGCTGTGCTTTTCCCTTCTCGTTCAGTTTTTTTTTTTTTTTACGGGCGTTTCACCTTTTATTTCCACGCTCAGGTGTACCACATGTCCAGCGTGCGTCTCAGAGATCTTTGTGCCAAACTGGACATTTCATCAGAGCTGAGACGGAAGATCTGGACGTGTTTCGAGTATTCTCTGGTTCACTGTACCGAACTCATGATGGACCGGCACCTCGACCAGCTCCTCATGTGTGCCGTCTATGTCATGGCTAAGGTGTGTGTGTGTGTGTGTGTGTGTGTGTGTGTTCACTGTAGGCACCTATTCTGCCAGTCTAAAGGCATATGTCTTCCTATTGACAGACTTGTGTGTGTGTGTGTGTGTGTGTGTGTGTGTGTGTGTGTGTATTCGATGTTTTTGGCAGGTGACCAAAGAAGACAAGTCCTTCCAGAACATCATGAAGTGTTATCGTATGCAGCCTCAGGCCAGCAGCACTGTGAGTACATCAACACTTCTGCTGTGTGAAGAAAACCAGGAAACACCTCAGCCCATGCAGATCTTAAATGACCCAGATACAAATATGACGCTGTATATCAGGAGTACTCAAATATAAATCTTCAAGTTCACAAAGAAAATTTTCAAAAAGACAAAGGTCCGTTTATTAAAGTCAGTCAAGCCAGGGTCGGATTGCGATCTTAATTTTTTACCGACATTACAAGGTGTCGAGGGGCTGCTGCTGTTGTAACTCGCTGCGCTGTCGCTCTCAGTCGGACACTCAGTTTCACTTTGCAGTGGAGAAAGCGAAGAATTTTGACTTGTTGCACTGCAATGATGTCTTGCAGATAATACACGTACATAATACATATGAAAAGTATCATTTGCTCAGAGTCCAGAGAAAGTTGTGGTTCGGTCCGTATCCAGACCAGAGTCCAGATTTTGAGGATGACTGCTGTATATATAGTCTGTGGCTGTGTTATTAAACAAGTCGGATCCTCCATATTTAGAGCTCAAAAGGCTGTAAAATAGTGATAATTGATCATTTTCTAAGGCAAATAAGTATAAAAACAGAGTTTGGTAGCATCACTCACTGCTTTCCATATAGCTACATGTATGCATAGCACTGGTACAAATATTCTCAATGTCTGTGTGTGTGTGTGTGTGTGTGTGTGTGTGTGTGTGTGTGTGTGTGTGTGTGTCAGGTCTACAGGAGTGTGTTGATCTCGGGGAGGAAGAGGCGTCACTCAGGCAGCAACGATGCTAACAGACTTAACTCTCCTCCTGACACAAACCAGGATCCAGGTATGAAGACAGAAACGCACCTGTTTTGGTTTGAACGTCTTTGCTGCTGACGTTCTTTTTATGGTAAATCTTTAGCAGCTCTGTTGCCATGGTAACATCGTTACCTCCGCCAAGCAGGTGATGTGATCACTGGTGTTTGTCTTGTTTGTTTGTTAGCAGGATAGGACCGGAAAGGTTAGGGACGGATTTCGATTAAATTTGAGGGAAAATATAGATGATGTCAAGAGGAAGATGTGATTAAATTTTGATCCGGATCATATTCTGGATCCATAATAATGTTTAGTCTATAAAATCAATGCTAATGGGCCGATTTCAGTGAAATTTACCAAGGTGGCTCTTTTTTTTTTTTTTTTTTTTTTAAACAAAAAGAAGACCTTCTTATTTTGGCGTTGATACAGATCATATTCCGGATCACACAGGATCCAGAAGGAGGAGTTATTTGTTTGTTTGTTAGCAGAGTTTTGACAATGAAAAATTTTATTTGCTGGTGTGAAATGTGGAAATTATAAAATGTTTCACAAAAATACAGATAATTTTCAGGCGATAAATGCTGAAGCTTTTACATTAAGGGGTGGGGCGGGGTGTATTTGGGATTTTGTCAGCCACGTTGGAGGTATGCTCTCTCTTCTCATTATTATCTTCTTCCCTCTGTTGTGCTAAAGAGGAAGAGAGAAAACAATGAGGACGACGCTGCACATACAAACATACAACACAATGTAATAAAACACGTGTGTACTTCCTGTGTTTCCCCTCTTTCCTTCCCCCTCGCCTCTCCTAGCCGGAGCAGACAACAGTCCGGTTCCTATACGCTCCAGCAGCACGTTGCCCACCCCCCAACCTGGGAGCGCCCCCTCCACACCCACCAGCACAGCCAACAAGACCTCCACCTCCTCCTCCTCCTCCTCCAGCACCGTGGGCGTCGGCGAGGAGGAGAGAGGAGACCTGATCCACTTCTACA
Organism: Lucifuga dentata; assembly: GCA_014773175.1. Lineage (NCBI taxonomy): Eukaryota > Metazoa > Chordata > Actinopteri > Ophidiiformes > Bythitidae > Lucifuga > Lucifuga dentata. The sequence goes on along the minus strand of VXCM01003028.1, from coordinate 1,435 downwards.
ACAGCGTGTACATCAAACAGATGAGGCACTTTGCTCTCAGATACTCAGCCAGCTCGCCGTCTGCAGGGGTGAGTATAGAACACTTAAAGCTCCAGCGCTCTGACTTACAGGCTCCAAGAATGACAATTCTTAATGAATTCTTTTTAATTCATTAAGACTTTAAAAGTCTTTAAAAATCAACAGCAGGCATTTTAGTGTCAGCTCTTAAAAGTAAGAGAACATAAGGTTCTTTTTAAAGGACCATACCAGCCATTTTGCATGTTTGAGCCTAATATATTCAAGTTTCATATGTTTCATTATTAACAGTCATTTCCTAAAGGATAAAATCGTGTTTCAGCTTTCCTGATATTTTGCAAAATCTCTTAATCTTTCAAAATCAAATATTCAAACGATACACCCACCTTAAAAATCAATAAATGTTTCTCCTGCTAATAGTTACGCAGCTTTATGAAGTCATGGTCGTTTAAATTTTTTGATAAATGCAGGTCTTCTTTTGGAACAATATTCCCCAGTGGAGACATACACTCCACACTTTTTATTGAGCTTAAACGCTAAAATTATATAACTTCTAAAAAAAAACCCTGAATACACGTCTTATTAGTGATGATGGATTACCTATCCATTTCAAGTATCAACAAGTTGATTTTACTCTACTGATTTTACTTTATTTTTACGTTACTGACAACCATTTTCCAAACTATAAAACCATATTTTAGTTTTTGTGGTATTTTTTTCCAAATCCTCTAATCTTTCAAAATCAAATGGAGGTGATACACCCACTGTAAAATTAATGGTTTTGCTTGCTAACACATATGCACGATTGTAGAAGGCACAGCTGTTTTAATTTCTCTGTAAAAGTCTGTCTTCTCTCCTGGGACTATATTTCCTGGTGGAGAAATACATTGTCTTCCATGCAGCTCTGTGTTGGATCAGNCTCTCCTGGGACTATATTTCCTGGTGGAGAAATACATTGTCTTCCATGCAGCTCTGTGTTGGATCAGTTAAAGTTATTTCAACAAAAAAACTTAATAAACTTTGTGTTTGCTGTGATGGATGACTTATCTCAGGCACGTCAAGTCTTTACAAGTTAATTTTTAGAGAAATAATCGAAAGCAATGACAGCCTGGAAGGGTAAGAAAAACATTCTCAAATTTACTGTTTCAGTAGTACATTTTGGGAAATAGTTGTCAGTAACGTAACATGTAAGCAGCTTGTATTTATTGGGCTCATACATGTTAATTGTACTTTAACTGTGACTGATATTTTCTTGACTAATAACTAAAAATTTAATTCTTAGAACTTGTTCTCATCGCCATCATTGCTTCCCTCTCTGCCTAAATATAAAACTTAAAGCTCAAAGCAAAGCAAAGGTCGAAGAAGGAGAGGAGGAAGGTGTGTCCGTAGGCAGAGAGAAAAGAGGAAAGGCAAGAGTCTA
>VXCM01003027.1:87048-107487 GCA_014773175.1 Lucifuga dentata | reverse complement strand
CAGCTCTTTAGCATCAGCCACATAGCAGGCAGTCTTGGCATCAAATGGTTTGCTTTGAGCCTCAATTCTCTCCTTCTCTGACTTACGGAGGTAAATGGCAGCCTTGCCATAAATGGCCATCTCCGCGTCCGTACTCATGGTGATGGTTTACTTCTGTATAATAACATTAAATGAGAAGTCATCATAGACTGCTTTGTTCAATTTATTTAATTAAATTAGACCAATTGCATGGACTTCTCCCAAGCGCTAAATATGGCCAAACTGACATTGTGTCTGTGCATCATCTTAATTGGCTTTTTTTTTTTTTTTTTNTTTTTTTTTTTTTTTTTTAATTCATTTGAAGTTTTCTTAAGACTGAACTGGTTCTTCAAATTAAACACATGATAATATAATCTTAACAATTTGAAAAGTTGAATCTTTGAAAAATGTACATGAATTTCAGAGTATCTTACTATTTGGTATGCCCCCCTTTTTGCTTCAGTGACAGCATGCACTCGAGACAGAGTGCATGTCTTGACTCCACATATCCGTGCAAAACCTGATGACCCAAGTTATCCCAGCATGATCTGACAATGTTCCGAACAGCTTCTTGTGATGTCAGACTTTCTGATCATTTCCAGATTTACATGGGAAATATCACAGATTTTTGATTATCGAAAATCTTGTGGAGTCCATGCCAGCTCGAGTGCATGCTGTCAGTAAAGCAAAAGGGGGCATACCAAATGCTAAGATATTCTGAAATTCATGTACATTTTTCAAAGATTCAACTTTTCACTCAAATTATTAAGATGATATGTAATGAAAAATTCTATCTTCAATTCAAAAAGAATGTAAAATAGAAGCATTTTCACAGTGGTCTCAGACTTTCGGGTCCCCACTGTACGTAGAAAAACAAATGTTAAAAATAAAAGTTAAAAAAAAAAAAAATACTAGTCAACTTTAGTTGAGATTTATTACATTTTGATTCAGCTCCACTGGCCTCAGTTAATGGATAAATAATACCTTACACATCAATTTAAATAAATAAATAAATAAATAAAGTCAAAAGTAGTCTATACCTGACTCTTTTTCCTGTTAAAAGTATGTTGAGATGGTTATGGAATATTGGTAGTTATTTTGAGCTAAAATGACACCGACAGTATCTTCCATTCCTGTTAATACTAAAAGAAGCAGTAAGAATATCTATATAGCTTTTGTTGGCTATGGCACAAACCCAGAATGAAAATCATTTGAAAACTTTGTTATGTATGTTAAGCAAGTAACATAAAGTGATGTTAAGTTTTACCTTTTCAGTTTGATATACATTTCATGTAGTAAACTAATTGTGCATCAAATTATAACAACATGTGATTAAAAGTCTTTTTGATTAATAGAAACCTGTGTTCTCTGGAATGTTTAGATACAGTATATGGATTTGTGTAGATTCTGTATGTCTGATAACAATGCATTTTGTACATCCTTAAGGTGTTTGTGATTAATATATTTCTGAAATATTTAGAAAGATGTTTTGAGTTAGGCAAATCTACTACTTTATGAAATGACATAAATGTGTTCAACTGACTTGCATATTTTGATGGTATTTTCAATCTTTTCATTATGACGAGAAACTAAATGTAACCAGATAGCAGGCGTAAGTTAATATGGCATTTTTAATCACTTGTTTAAATTGCACAAGTGAATGAAAATATGGAATACAGAGAGAAATTGGCATTGACTTCTGAAACAACATCACAGGATTATGCACAAATATGAATTTTGCTATCTCTTGAAACCAAAAAGGGAACATCATCTTCCTATATTGAGGTTGCTGCATTTTAATATTTGGGGTGCTGTTTGTGCTCTATAAATCTGCAGTCCTGGTAAGAGCAGTTTTCCCCCTCTGATGACTTTCCTAGGCAATAAAACTGTCTGCAGCCTTTAAAGTGCATGTGAAGAGCTGATGTTACTGGCTATGATTGGAATCTGCCACAACTTTCACTGCTGGTGAGCAAACTTGCAAACTCCAACAACCACTTCAGCTTGGGTTTGTGATTATTCCTGCAAGTGATTATTCCTGCAATTGTAATTAATTGTGCTAATTTTTAAAAAAAAAATGTAACATAAACAACTGTTACCAAACACAAACACCTATATAGCACAACACTATAGCAAAAACAGCCATCCCCCAAACATTATCACAACCCCCCTAAAAACAAATAAGGAAACAAGCAAAAAACAAACAAGTAAACAAATAGCCATAAAATTTTGTCACTTTCTCTTACATTTCAAGTGCTTCTATAATTTCACACCACACTTTGTCAAACTGGCTGGTTTTATTCTTCTCTACTGATACTTCTTTTTCCATAGTCAAATAATGTTTCATTAGTGCCTTCCTGTATTTCCAAAATTTTAATAACTTCTTTAATACAGGTGAACAGAAAACAACGATCCATCCCTGTGGATACTTTAAAGATTCTATATCATGTAATATACATATTGTAGGAAACAATGCGATGTTACAGTGAAGAACATTTGACAACCATTGTTCCAATTCAATCTGTACTTCTCTAACATTCCAAAATCCCAAAAGGCATGGATCAGTGTTTCTGTTTTCATTTTACACTTTATGCAGCAACAATCTGATGCTTGTTTATCAAATTTATGAATCATCTTAGTGTAATAACATCTCATCATCAGTTTATATTGCATAAGTTTTAATATTTCATTCACTGAAACATTATGAGACATGGCAAGACATTGATTCCATTTGTTCTCTATATGTTTTACCCAAATCTTTATTCCATTTGTCCCATGTCTTTTCCAACATTTTTTTTTCTATCATAAGAATTTTGAAGTATTTTGTATAATTTACAAATTTACTGTCGCGTAAGTCTTGGCGTTTTAGCTGACCTTATAAAATTATTGAAAACAGAATAATTGATTTTTTTTTTTTTTTTTTNTTTTTTTTTTTTTTTTTCAGAGGCATAATTGGAATCATAGAAAACATAAAAAGGAATTTTTGTAGCCATACCATTTGGGTAAGATTGATCCTACCCACTATATTAATTGGCAAAGTAATCCATCGCTGACAGTCTTCTTTTAATTTACCTATGAATGCCATAAAAATTTCTTTGTATAATTGACATTTATTTGACATCCCAAGTATTTAAAGTGGTAAGTATTCCATTTTAATCTTTGCATGTCTTGGGATAGGTCCTCAATTTTTAAATTGATTGGTATTAACTCAGTTTTTTCCTAATTGATTTTATAACCTGACAATTGAGAATACAGTGAAATCAATCCCAAAACCTAAGGAATTGATATCTCCATTTCAGTTAAATATAACAAAAGGTCATCTGCAAAAAGATTCAACATGTACTCTGTATTTCCTATTTTTAATCCTTTAATATTTTTCTCTTTCCTGATGTTCTCTGCCAAAGGTTCTATTGCTCATATGAAAAGAAGAGGTGAAAGTGGGCACCCTTGCCATGTACCCCTTCCAAGTTTAAATTTTTCAGAAAGAATATTATTTGTATACCTTTGCATTAGGGAATTTATATAGAGCCTTAATGAGTTATATTATTTCTCAAAGAAAATTAAAACATTCTAATACCTTAAATAAAAAAAAGGCCATTCTAGGCGGTCAAATGCCTTTGCTACATCGGCCGCCATAACTGCTATCTTGATATTGTTAGACTTTGGCATATTGAGTAATAGTTAAACAATTTCTAACATTTGTTTGCAAATGCCTACTCTTAATAAAATCTGTTTGATCCACATGTATAAAACTTGGCGAAACTTGGTCTACTAGTAATAATTTTAGTTATTATTTTATTATCACAATTTATCAGGCTTATTGGTCTGTAATCCGATTCTGAATCCCCCAATTTTCCTGGCTTCAGAATCACTAAGATCACTGCCATACATAGATTCTGGTAAATGTTGAAACTTCCAAATGTGCTACCATTTCCATAAATACAAATTTTACATCACTCCAAAAAGAAAAATAAAATTTGATTGGAATCCCATCTAACACAGGGAAAATGCTTTTAAAATATCCCAAATTTCTGTTTCTGTTATGTCTTCTCTCTTTAAAAACTGGTTTTGATTTTCTGATATTTTTTTTTAAACCTGCAGTTTCTAAGAAATTATTGTCTAATTCCATAATTACCTCTGACTTGTACAAAGTGGAATAGTAACCTTTAAAGGTTTCATTAATTGCTAAATTATCCATTATCATTCTAACACTATCTTTATCCTTTAATATTGTAACAAATTGTGCTTGAATTTTTTTTTGTTAGAGTTGCCAACTGTTTACTGATTTATTTGCACTTAAATATGCTTTATTCAAATTAAAGCTAATTATTTGCTTGTCTTATTAAGAGGGCATCATAGTCCAATTCTAACATTTCTAATTTATTTTCTTCTTTCCCAGTCTTTTGTTTTTTTTCCAATTCAGCAATTAAATATCCCTTTTCTTTTATTTCTCTCTGTATGGATGCTTTTGATTTAGATGGATATGATATTATAACTCTGTGCTAAGGTTTAAGGAAAATGAATGCAGTGTTTCCCCTCCAAGTGTTGCAGCACTTAAGTTTAAGTGATCTAAAATGGCTCATTACCTGTCTTGTAGAATTCATATTATTTTTATTTTAAGTGATTCAAAATTTAAAGTGTGCCCTGATTTCTTGTTGACATCTCGTGTTCCTTGATAGAGACTGACTGCACTGTGTCTGGAGTTTGGGATCATTTGTCAGTTAACTTTGGGTGCACTGAGGAACACAGAAGTGCGGTCATCAAGCCTGGCTGTCTATACATGGTGTGAATGTGCATTTTTAGGAACCCCCCTGTCAAACTCATGTAATTTGAGCAGATCTAAAAGTTGGTGTAGTGATGAAACAGGTGACGTGTTGGCAGTAGGTGGAAGCAAGGCTGCCTTTGGATTGGTTGGAGAGAGTCCACATTGTAGGTCAATAATTAATTCATTAGTAAATAAAAAAGAAAAGTCTGACCAAAACTAAATGGAGTGGCTACAGCAAAATGTTATCACAACCCTGCACTTCTCGCTTTGATCTCAAAAACAGCCTAAGCCTTGACCAATGGGTAGAAAATATCTAGCTTTACCATTTAGAAATAACCAATAGCTTATTAAATCTAGCATGAATCAGCTATCAAAAACATTAAAATTATTAAATATGCAACCTGTTGTCTAACTGCCTCCAAGTGTACAGACTGCCAATCCTAAATCAATGAATAAATAAATAAATTAACCCAGCTGTGACTTTCTTAATGCCCAAAAATAACCAGGGCACATAGCTAGGTCGTAACCATAAATGGACTGGAACCTATGAGCCAGTATAGACAAACTGGATCATGCTACTACATTCTCAAATGTCAGTCTTCAAATAACCAATCAGTCTTTTGTGATAAGCATCTTTGTATCTTCACTGCAGCATTGCTCAGTTGCATGTCCACCTCAGATGTGGGAGAAAATATGAGAAGGGGAATTAGTTACTGTCATTCCCCACTCCCTCCTGTAAAAACTTGAGTAAGTGCTGCAGGAAATAGAATGAGAATCTACAGTATAATTTCCATGTGAGTTAGGCATTCTGAACTATAAAAAGTAAACAAAGGCACCCACTGGCACCTTTTGCTTGAACAAGATTTTTCTAAATATATCTAACAAAATCTAATTTCTGCAAACTATTGGTGTTAATTAATTACATTAATGTTTGACTGATTAATGGTTGACTACTACAAGTTGCAAACAGATACTGGAAAGCTAACTTGGAATGATATTTATGTGATAACTTCATGTTAAAATTTCTAAAGTCTTCAAAAAGACTGCATTTTGTATCTTGTCAGCTTCATTCCTCCAATTTAACAAAATCTGAAAGCTATTTTGCTTAATATAAAAAATGTGACAAAATGTCTTATGAAAATGATCAAGGTTTTGACAGAGTTCCATCACAGCTTTGGTCCAGTTGGTCTTAACTTTCCAGACATGTTACTACTAGGATGACTGAGCTGAAACTTAACAGACATAACATAATAACATTTTATGATCTTTTGAGTAACTTTTCTCCTCTTCTCATAAAACTTTTCTCTGATGCATCCATGTGTCTCTGTGGCCATGTTTATAGTGACGTTTCTTCAGTTCTTCTTCAGTTAGACTTTGACAAAGTAGTTCTCTATCTTTGTGAACTTCAGTATTTTTGTCATTAGAAACATTTAAAGAAAACAACATTAAGGAAACACTAAACCTCTCTCTCCCTTTCTCCTCCCTCTACCACCCAGACGGCAACAGCAGAAGTGAGCACCCAGCTGACTGACAGCCTGCAGTAGAACCCTCACGCTCCAGAGTTTACTTCAGTTTGTTAGATTTATAGTCCTGAGATTGTGACAGGATATCTTAATTTCTGCCCACCAAACATGGGGATTACTTTGGTTGAATTAAAAATAAATGTTTTAAAACATAGATAGTAGTGTTTCCTGTTTGAGAAGGTCAGTGTGATTTGGTTTAACATACAAATGAAATACTGGAAATTGTGTGATGACAGATTTTGCTTTAAGTTCTTCAGGTGACTTTTGGTCATTTTCTTAATTCCAGAGGTTTTAGCTTCTCATACTGATGCACAAATAAAAAGGAGAGGAAATCATCCACTCATGGTCTTTCTTTGACTGGTTGGATTTATTTTAAACCCATTAATTGACTACAATCAAGGTTCACTAAATTAAATTTTACCCTGTGTTAAAAGGGGGATTGTTGTATTAAATACATGGGTTGAAGGTCTTTCCTTGCATGGTTTCTTGTCACGTCACCTCGCATTTGGTATGCTGCACTTATCTAATTACACTTGCTGCATGTAATTAGATATGTGTCAGAATACTAAGAATGAAGGGAGAAGCTAAGAAGTCAGAGGTCAGGTGGTGGGATGCATTGNCAACACAGTTGTTGAAGCTTCTGTAAAAAGCTGCTCAGGAGACAGACTTGTCTCACTAGAGACAAGTTTGAAAAGTAGATTTCAGACTTGCTTGGTCAAGTCCTTATATTTCTTGTGTCAAACTCGCATGTTTATCAATGAGTACAGCTCATGAGAGCTTTTATTAACTTAAGCATCTTAACCTTAAAAATTGTTTAATTGAGTGCCATTCTCTTTTTGGATGTGACTGGCTTATTTCCTTTTTTTTTTTTTTTNTTTTTTTTTTTTTGCTTTCTGGCAAAAGCAAAAAAAAAAGAAAGGAAAAGAACAGGATCCATTAAAACAGGCACATATGAGATATCTGTGCTGCACAAATAGACCTTTTTGACCTGTCATGTACAAGATACACACAGGTGTAACTGATGACATTGATTGCTCCATTTAATTAAGGTGGGCCAACAAGCCAGCATGCACTGGCACATGATTGATGAAGGTGATGATGATGATGGTGACGACTTATATTATGATTTACACCTGTCTTTGACTAGTTGCCATGTTATGAGAAAGATCTGTTTGAGCACAGTGCTCTGCAGTTCATTATGGAGTGTAGGGCCCTCCTGTCTGAGTGGCCCAAAGCTCCTCTGCAAAAGAAGCATTACCATGAAACATGACTCTTTGGCTAGTCCAAAGCAGCTTTGGTTGTTTACCATCCTGGTACACTAGCATTCAGAAATTTTCATGTAGTTGATAGAAATTGCTACTTTTATTCACAAAGGTAGATTAATTTGATCAAAAATTATATTCAGTGCATGGATGCTTTCATAACAGTCTATTTTTTATCGAATTGTTCTACGTATCAAACTTTACATTCATCAAAGAATCTTCAATTTGCAGCAATTACAGCTTTGCATCGCGGTTGTGCAATGTTGTAAAATAGAGTAGCGACTTTTGTTTCATTATTCCTTGCACTATTTATAAATTTTCCATCTTACCAGCGCCAAAGCAGCCCCATAACATTACATTTCTTCTACCATGCTTGACAGAAGGCATCAAGTACCCCTCCAGCATCCTTTCATTTGCTCTACATCTCACATAGTATGTCCTGCTCTTTGATCCAAACACCTCAAACTTAAACTCATCCACAATCTTTTTCCGTTCATCCATAGTCTACTGCCTATGTTCTTTTGCTGTTTTCTTCTTATTTGTGAGTTTTCTAGAAACGCTGCCTTTAAGGTCAGCATCCCATAGTTATCTTTTCACAGTTGCAGATTACATTAGTGTTTGGCGTGTAATATTTAAGGAAGCAGCAGATTGATGACATGTAAGGTATCTGTGAAACTACCAATTCTGATGTCCTCTTGAGCAGATGTATATCTGGACTTTTCACTTCTTTTCCTGTCCTGGTTAGATCCAGTTTGCCTTTTTTTTCTCTCAAGACAATAGTGGACACCTTTGTATGAAATCTTCAGATTCCTGACAATGCTTGACACAAGGAATAGCATTCATTTTACTAAAAAAAATAGACTGACATGTTTCTTGAGAAAGCTGTTTTGTTTTGCTATTTTTTAACCCAAAATTGAATTTAAGGAATGCCAGTACTTTGCACCTAATAAATAAATAAATAAAAATACAATTTTCCTGCTTATTTGAACAGAATAATGAGTTTTATGTGTGCTAACACAATTATGAAAGTGTTTTTAATAACCAGTTAGCATTTTAACATGATTAAGAATGAGCTAAAAGAGTTTATCCTTTGGACACTAGACTAATGGAGGCTGAAAATGAGGCTTTGCTTTATGTGAATAATTGATTATAAATTTTCAGTCATTTCCAGCAGTAATAGTATTTCCAACATTATTAATGTATTGGCTATATATTTTAATCAATTTAATGCCACCTTGGTGAATAAAAGTATTAATTCATATCAAAAACATGAACATTTCTGAGTGATTCCAAACTTTTGCACACTAGTATATATGCACCAACAGGCCTCCAGTTAATGCTTAACATCAGTCTAATTTCCCTCTGAGAGATATTCCCTCTATATATAAAATCATAAGATACTTTACCTTGAAATTAAATATAATGTGGAAATGTTTTTTCAGAAAACACAACACAAGCCTATCAGGTTACTGCCAGTTCGTCTGCCCTCTAATGGTCATTAGGAGTCATGGTGATGTCTGTGGATGATACACTGGAAACATCATTTGATGGTGTTAAATTATCATAATCTAGTAATGGCCATTGTTCTGTTTCTGGTTGAACTATTTAATTGTAGTAAATTAATTGTTGATAAAATCTGTCTGTCTGTCTGGACTGTTGTACTGCTTTTAAAAAAGCTGCCACTCACAGCAGCTCTGTGAACCTGGAGGAGTCCGCATCCTTAGTCACTGGCTATATCAGTAAGTGTACTGAGGATGTTACCACCTCCACGACCATCACCAGGGCTAACCAGAAGTCCTGGTTCACAGCAGAGGTGTGAAACCTGTTGGAAGCCGGGGATGCTGGCTTCAAGTCTGGCGACAGAGAAGCTCTTTCTCCAAGACCAGAGCCGACTTGTGTCAGGCTATCAAGGCAGCAAAGTGCACCTATGCACAGAGGACACTTCAGCAACAGCAGAGACGCGGCACATGTGGCAGGAATACAGGTGATCATGACTAGACCAACACCTCAAGCCTGCAGCAGCGAAGCCTCCCTGCCAGATGCACTCAACAGCTTCTTTGCATGTTTTGAGGCCCAGAACACAGAACCTGCACAGAAGTCCCCCCCCNCCCACCACCCCTTGAAGACCAGGTCTCTGCCTATCTACAGCTGACGTTAGGAAGACCCTCTCCAGAGTCAACCCACAAAAGGCTGCTGGACCAGACAGTATCCCTAGTTGGGTCATCAGGGAGTGTCTGACCAGCTAGTAGATTATCCTCACCGATATCTTCAACACACCACTGGGCACTGCAGTGGTTCCTGTCTGCCTCAAGTCGTCTACCATCATTCTGATGCCGAAGAAGTCAACTGTGTCCTGCTTCAACGACTACCATCCCACTGCACTCACACCCATCATTATGAAGTTATGAAGTGCTTCGAGAGGTTGGTTCTGAAGCACATGGAAGTCCCAACTCCCCACATCACTGGACCCCCTACAGTTTGCCTAACCAACTGGACCACAGATGACACCATCTCCACTGCCCTCTATTTAAGCCTATGCCACCTTGACAGGAAGGAAACCTATGCCAGAATGCTGTTCATCGACTGGTGGGAAAGCTGAGCCTGTTGGGCATAAACACCTTTCTCTGCAACTGGATCCAAGACTTCCTGACTTGCAGGGCCTCAGTCTGTCAGCATAGGCAAGAACACCTCCAAGACCCTGTGCACATTGCCGTGGACCTCACATGGACCATCCATACCACCTCCATCACCAAGAAGGCCCAGAGGTGTCTCCACTTCCTACGCAGCCTGCCCCCTCCTATCCTGACCACCTCCTACCAAGGAACCATTGAGAACATCCTCAGCAGCTGCATCACCCTCTGATTTAGGAACTACAAAGCCTCAGACTGGGAGTCCCTCCAGCGGAGAGTGAGGACAGGTGAGATATCATCCAGGTTCCTCTCCCAGCCATCACAGACATCTTCCACAAACCCACCCTCTGCTATGCCACCTTCATTGTGGCTAACCCCTCCTTCCCCTCTCACCGCCCTATCTTCTGGCAAAAGGTACTGGAGCATACAAGTCGCCACCTCCAGACTATCAAACAGTTCCTTCCTCACGTGGTGAGGCTCCTCAACACCTGGAGAAATAGCATTTCATCCCGCCTCTGTACTGTATATGGATGGTTTGGCAATAAAGTTCTGATTGATTGATCGATTGTCTATCTTTTCAGCAACTTAAATTAAGGATAAACTCCCTTTGCACCTTAAATGACTCCCCCCCCTCCCCCCAAAGACCCTTTTGTCATTAGAACTGATCACTGTAAAACCACATACCACGCAAACAAAATCACCTGTGCAATAAACTGCTGTTATTTACTCATAGTTACTGTTATTCTGTCTTTAAACACATAACAATCTACTGTAAAGTAGTATGATACTTTACTGTTTGAAAATACTTTACTTACAGGTACTTTACAGTTATCTAGTTATACAATATAATATTTTTGTTCCTACCAGGGCTGAACCTCTGGACCTCAACCTCATTTTGAAGTGCCTTAGACTGCTACCTCATGATTCTTCAACTGTGTTCTAATGTACTATTCTATTTTGTCCTGTTATCATTCAGTTGCTGTTTCATTGTGCTTTGCCTGTCATATCACAACCAACAAGATGTTTGCAATATGCACAACTTACTTATCTTTTATTATTATTTTATATATAGTGTTTTTATTCTTGTGTCTACTCCTGCCTTACATGAGTGTTACATGAAATTTCATTGTGTGAGCTACAACGACAATAACGACATCTGCCTTGAGGAACGTGACGTAATTTTCCACCCGCAATCATTTGAATTAGACTTTATACTAAAATAGAAACCAAAACTAAGCTCCTCTTTGGTTTCGTTTTTAAAAACTCAACTCCCTGCCTGCAAAGACATGCAGTCTACAACAGCAGCTATCGGTGAGTGCTTATAAATATATTAAGTTTCTTAAGTGCATCTAAGTAATAATAAGCCAAAACCCAGCTGATCTATGCTGTCTATGGCTGCGCGCAGCAAAAAACACAGTTTTCCTTTAAGGCTCCGCTGCACCTCGATGCTCGTTACCTCAGATGACTTCAGCGCGCCGTGGAGGACTGAGCAAAAGGAACCTGTTAAAAAAAAAATACATTTAATACACGGAACAGAGATATTCTGGGACAGAATATTTATATTTGAAGCGTTTAAATCTTGCTCCGTCCTAGAAGAAAAAAACGTGTCTAAACTGCGCGCACGCTGAAGACGTAACCCTCATCTGTGACGAGATGTTGGAGATCATACATCCGTTTAACAAAATTAAAATTTAAACCTTTATCACTAAGAGATGTTCATCTTCCTTTCACAAAATGTTATTTATAACAAAAGCAAGTGAAAACAAAATTAGATAAATGGCAAGTGAATTAAAGAGAATCTAAAGGGGAAAAACCTGAATTATTTGTAAATAATTTTACATTAGTAACAACCCAGCTAAAAATTNATCTAAAGGGGAAAAACCTGAATTATTTGTAAATAATTTTACATTAGTAACAACCCAGCTAAAAATTATTATTATTATTATTATTATTATTATTATTATTATTATTATTATTATTATTATTTCTCTATAGTTAATGTTATTTGAGGTGTGTGTTAGAGTCTGAACATATGCATTTGTGTATATCTGCTTTTTATGTCCCAGCTGATGGAGACTGATCATGGAAGAGGAGATCAACCCTGAGGAGGAAAATGTGTGTTCAGTTTTGGAGCAGGAATCCCCACAACTCCTCCATATCCTGAGCTGTCAGTCTCCGTCAGTCATAATGGAGCTCTACCACATGATGCCCAGTGATACTCAACGGTGCATCGATCTAGTGGCCCTCATGGGTTCACAATCAGCAGTGACAGAATGTATCACAGCCATGTTGGAGTATTTCAGAACAGCAAATGCTGCAGTTTGCTGTAGCTTCCTGCAGAGTGTGTGTATATTATGTGAGAACATGCCCATGTATCTGGAGTCCAGGCTTATGTCAGTGGCTGGATATTCAACCAGTAAGTACAAAATAAAGCTGTGAATGGGTGTTGATGTGTCGTTTACATACAAAATAGTAAAACACTGAAAAAATATCCATCTTAACAAGTCATTTAATTTAATGTGTTCATTATGTATAACTCAGTGCATATGAGATTAATTTCCCTATTAAGTCAAGATGTCATGCTGGCTATGTGTTGTCAGTCTAAACATAGATGGAATGACAACAAATTAACTTTTATGTTTGCGTGTTTAAAGCGTAATGCAGCTCTGAATCATGTAGAATATAAAGCTGCTGCTGCAAGTCTCTTTCAGATTTGTTTTCCTTTGACAAGTGATGGAAAGCACACACTGTTAGCAATAGTTGAGGTGTAGGTGGAAGTATCACATGATTAAAGAATTTAGCCCAAAGAGAGCAATGCAGCAGCAGTTTTCTGCTCCACTTGTTGCAGCAATGCAGTTCAATGTAAATTTTGCTCTTATTCCAATAATAATCCAAATGATATCCCAATTGGAACTATAATGCTTAAGGAAACCACTTCAGTCAAGATAAACTGACCCATTGTGACCCATATATGCAAAACACTTAGTGTAGTACGGTAATTTAAAAAGGGTAGTTTTTTAGTTGAAATTAATCAGAGGGGGTTCATTAGAAAGATTTCCTGTGTATCACCAATGTTGAATTACTCTTTAAATATAGACATTCTGTTCAGTATTTTGGAGTTTAAATGTATTGGAATGTATGACCATACTGTGTTTAGTTTGGTATTGTTGAATTGTAAAAAAAAAAAAAAAAAAANAAAAAAAAAAAAAAAAAAAAGTACAGCAGGTTACAAGTTTTGGTCTCTCTTGGATTATGAACCTAGTAATCAACAAAAGGACTTTGTGTTGAATGAGAAATTATGAATATTATGTGATAGTACAGAAGTATCTCAGTATCTTCTACAGTGATTCTTTGTGCTGGCCTGACTAATGTCTGTCTGTCATTCTGTCTATCCACTCAGTTGATGGTCTCCATTCTCCACAGACAGAACCAGTGGCTCTGAGAAACACAGGTACTTAACATTGTATGTGTTAAAGTCTGTGGGAGGGTGGAGGGGTACATTCATATTCTATAGATCATTTGCCTGGTTTGCAGTTGTCTTTGATGCTTTTATTTTACGTAGAAGTGCATCTGCAGACCTAGCTTGCTATACACCAGTGATTTGAGCAGGTATCTCTCCTCGAGAACTCTGTTTGAGGCTTTTTGGTGACACATTTAGCTTTTGTTGACTTGGTGCTACTGTTGCTGTATTTGCATTTCTGGTGCATTCAAAGCAGCTTCCAATGCAAAATGTGGCTCAGTCATTATTAGAAATAAATACACTAGGGAGCAGATTTTTATGACTGAAAGTAATGTAAGCTACATTTTATAATATAGCACTTTCTGTACTCTAATATTTAAATCTGTAACAATTATCACATTTGTCTAGTTTGTAGATCATTGCAGACTCTGAAAGGCTTAATAAAAAAACGGCCTTACACTGAATGTTTAATTTATCCAGCAGTCTGTCCAAATTGTCGCAACTGCATTTTTATTTCATAAAGACTTTTATATTAATGAAGTGAGGTGTTTTTTTCTTGAAAATTTAATCTTGTTTTTATTTTGTTAAAGTGTCCTAAATAAGAATGCATTATTAATAAACTGAAGTGAAAAAGTGAAAGTGAAAGAGTTCTTGCCACACAATTTGTGTAGCAACGATCAGCATATGATTATATTTCTCTTTTTTTTTCACTTTGGGATTCCCCTGCATTTCCCTCCTTCATTGTGTTGATTTTGTCTCCGTAATCAAAAATCATGGCCTAAGATAAGTTATTTCAGTATCAGCATTTCCTGCAGCTTCATTTTGTTGCAGATCAGTGCAGATTTGATCGAGTGCATTTTGATCGAGCACTACTACAGCACGGCATTTTTCTGCTCTGGTGAATTTCACTGTGTGTTTTTTTACACTGTAGATGGTTGTGAAATCTCTGGCCCCAGTGAAACGGTTGAGAAGCCCACATCACCGCCTTTGGATGAGCAAATCATCAAACGGCCACGGATTGGTAGAACATACACATAACACAATATATTACACTTTGGGTTCATTCACATGCACAAGTTGACCTGGCAGGTGTCCATTTTCTGGTTAAAGTCTTAATTAGGCTCATCTGTTCACACACACTTTTAAAAATCTGCAGTTAAGAGGCTTCAAGCCTGTAATAACCATCTGACAGATTTTGGACTAAGCATCTCATTGTTTTTAACACCTGTGTTTTAAACATATGACAGTAAAAGCTGAACTTAACTACTTGCACTTTTTTTTGACAGAGCAGCAATAGTTTACATATTAAGAATACAAATGATGAGCAGTATTAGTTTTAAGTCCTGCTTGATAACAAAATTTTTGTTAGCATCAAAATGTAACCATGACATTGCAATAGTTTGCACAGTGATAACTAAAAGTGAAAGGAACATGGACTAAGGAATGTTTCTTAACTTTGTTTCACATATTCAGTATCAAGTTTATCTGATATATTTTGGGAAAGGGTTGTCGGTAAGATAACATGTATGGTATACATTGGGCTCAAACACGCTATATCACTGGTATTGTCCTTTAATATACAAATATCCTTTCAGAGTGCCATGTTTTCTTGCAGCTTATCAGCAGTTCACATTTGTAGGAAGTTTGATTTTGTTTTCTGCATCTTACTATCATTAGGGATGTTAAGTAAATATGATATAGTACCCAGAAATTCTCCTTTATCTTCAGACCACTGGGAACAGTACATAGATGCAGTGAGAAGTTTTCTGCTGAGGAGGTGGGAACGACTGAAAGAGCATCTGATAATGGAGGTCCAGCTTGAAGATGTATGGGTCAGCTTAAGAACCATGAACAAAGGCAAAGATAAACCTGATCAAACCCCTGGTCCAGCAGACAGAGGGAACAGAACACCAGGTTAGCATAATTTTTCTGTCAGTGTTGTCACCAGTAGCAGTGATAAAATATGACTATTTTATATTCCGTTTAATTTTTTCTACAAATACTCAGACTCTGATGTGGATTACGGATTTATGGAGTCCAGGGTGACTTTGGACACCTTCCTTCAGGGGTCTGCAGGAGAGGTGACAGTCGTGGCAGGCCAGGCTGGATCTGGAAAGACTTTGCTGATGTCTTGTTTAGGACAGCAGTGGGCACATGGGCTAGTAAGTGCATTTATTTTTTCATTGTTGTCAAATTATATGTTTGAATGTCTTCATATTTTATCTTTATTATTCCCTCTTTCTCCTTTCTCTCCCTGTTTTGTTCTCTAACTTTATTTTTGCTTTTCTATGCTTTCATCTGTATCTGTCCATCTCTCTCTCTGTATCAGGGCCCAATCCCTTCATCCTGCCTCTTTGTCCTGCTTGAGTTTCGTCAGCTCAATCTGCTGTCCCGCCCTCTCTCCCTGTTTGACCTGCTATTCCAACACTACCTCCCTCCGCAAGGGGGCGAAGACGAAAAGGTATGCAGGTAACATTAGTAGAAGAGTAAGTTTTTTAAAGAATTCTCATAAGTTAAATGTGACATAATCACTTTAAGTAAACATTCATTATTGGCAGGACACATTTAAGACTTATAACAAAAAGAAATTATGTTCGGACTGATACCAGCTTGTTTTCTATAGTTCTTTGTGATATGTGATATTTATTTAAACAAATAAAGCATTAAAACAGTTTAATTCACCCAGCTCAGTGGCTGGATGTTTGTATTTAAAATTAAGTGGGTAATTTATTGTTTTTATTATTTTTACATTCTACTTACGGTGCATTCTGTGTTTGAACAGAGAGCGATTTTGGATTACCTCCTTTCCAATCCAGAGCAAAGCTGCTGGGTGCTGGATGGCTATGATGAGTTTCACAGCAAGATCGCCAGAACAGACGCACAGGAAAACAGAGACCCACAAATCCTTCTGCCTGTTGCAGAGCTCATCTCAGGGTTGTTAAGTCGTCAGATTCTTCCAGGAAGCACTGTGGTGGTCACCTGTCGTTTACGTGATGTCACAAAGTTGGAAAGCATGGTGGATAAAATGGCAAAGTTGCTGGGGTGGGAATGCAGTGAGATCAAGGAGTATGTTAAGAACTTCTTCAGAGTAAAAGGTAAGAACTTGTTTTATACTTGCATTGTGGCATTTATTATTCTATTCTACCTAAGGTATAGTTGCAGCTTTTACAGGCTTAAAGGACCATACTGGCCATTTTGCATGTTTGAGCCTAATATATTCAATTTTCATACGTATAAGGTTACTGACAACATTTCCAAAGCATACTACTGGAACAGTGAGTTAAAAAGAAAAAAAAAAAAAAAAAAANAAAAAAAAAAAAAAAAAAAATTCTACCTTCCAGACCACCATTGGTTTCAGTTCGTTCTGGTACGCTATTAAAATCAACTTGCTGATACTTGAAACATTCTTGAGACAGGTAATCCGTCATCGTGAACAAGATGTGTATTCAGGTTTTTTTTTTTTTTAAACGTTTGTAATTTTAGCGTTTAAGTGCAATAAAAAGCGCAGGGTGAATGTATGTCTCCACTAGGGAATATAGTCCCAAAAGAAGACCTGCGTTTATCGAAAAATTTAAACAACTGTGACTTCATAAGGCTGTGTAACTATTAGAAGGCAAAACATCAATTTTTAAGGTGGGTGAATTACTTGAATATTTGATTTTGAAAGATTAAGAGATTTTGCAAAATATCATGAAAGCTGAAATACAGTTTTATCCTTTGGAAAATGGCTGTCAGTAATGTAACTTGTACAAAAATTTAATATATTTATATTTATATTTATATTCAAACGTGCATTGTAATTTCTGTCAGTACAATTCACTGGCTAGATTTGCATGTTATTCAAAATTTAGTTCTGCAGTAAGTTGCACTAAAGACACTTAGGAGTAATTCATAAAAATACATGTTAACACCCAATGGTTGTTAAATTAGTATTTTATGAGTTACTCTGTTGTTGTTTTATAATCAAATTTCTTCCAGGTCCTTGAAGAAAACATATTTGTATTTAGATGTCAGGAGCTTGTAGATAAGATTTGTTAAATAGGGCAAATATTATAACATTTTCATACATAATTGCTATAATATTATCTAAATGACTGCTATAAAATTAGGTTTTAGAATTACTTGCAAAAAAAAAAAAAAAAAAAAAAAAAAAAAAAAGAAATGTTCCAGATAATTTAAAAACATCTGATTTAGGTTGATTTCATACATAGTAATGTCTTTATGTACATTTTTAATTTATAGATTTTAACTAATTTACTTTTTAACTGCAAAGGTCGCTCGGCAAGCAAAGCTCTTGGAAAGCAGGCAGTGGATCTCCTTCTTTCCAGCCGACACCTTCTTGCCATGTCTTCCCTCCCTGCCCTATGCAATATCTGCTGTATGTGTCTGGAACATTTATTGATGGGAGAGAGACAAGAGGAAACAAGAGAACAAGCGAGACACAAAGAAAATGGAAGTGGAGGTGAGAGAAGAAAGGAAGTGAGAGGAAAAGGGGACAGAGGAGTACAGACTGCAGAGGACAGTACAGCAGGAAGTCATGAGCAACAGGAAAAAGAAAAAGGAAGAAGAGGAAGGAGTGACAAGTCATCATACCAAATACCCTCCACGCTTACACAGGTCTACCTCACTGTTCTAGAGGCATTTCTGAGCCGTAGCCCTGATAAAGCAGAGGGAGATGACAAACTGAAGACCACACTTCCACAGAGGTAAAAGCCCATTTTCTACCATCAGCACAATATACAAACCATTAATGACACACACACACACACACACTCTCTCCATGAAGTACTGACCCAGTCAGTCCATAGGAAAATTTGATTTGTCATTGATTTCCTCTATCAGACATACTTCATGACTTCACACAAAAAAGAATTGACAAGAGACACCAAAATCAATAGATTTTAGAGTCTTGAGACAAGGAGAGTGTTACATTTGATTAAATTTGGATCTTCTACAAATTTAATTGACAGCTTTTGACTCTTTGCACAGTTCTGATTGTATCCTCACTACTCTGAGTCGATGTCAATCTGAGGTGTGGGAGCTGAGTCAGCTGGCTTGGAGTGGTTTGGAGGAAAATAAGATTCTCTTCATGGAAGAAGAAATCTCTGAAGGTGTTTTGAAGTTCTCCATTAGGGCAGGGCTCCTCACACAGGTAAAATCTGGTTGGGTGTTCTATTATAGATGTGTGAGTAGAGTGTGTTCTTGTCATGAATTTGAAAAGTTCTCATTATTTTCTAGTGTTTGTCTTTTGTAAAAGCCTTTTGCACTCATAACTTTGACTACCTCATTGGTACATCAGGAGATACTTGAAACTCACACATTCTGTGAGTGTATTAAGCATTGTGGAATGGCTCTTCTCTTCCTGTCAGGTTGAGCTCAGACGTGAAGATGGGATGCTTGTCCATGCCTACTGCTTCGTTCATCTGACAGTTCAGGAGTTTCTGGCTGCGCTCAGAATCATGACCAGTGATGATGTCAGTGATGCACAGCTCAAAAAGAGGCAAGGAATTCAATTAAAGAAGCCATCACCAAAATCCCAAAAAAGTAAAGATATTTATATATTTAAATGGCAGCAGCAGTCTTTTTGTCTGCCATTAAGGTGGCCGGCAATGGTAGGAACTGTCCCCAGTTTATCAAAAAACTGAGATATTTCAAGCCAGGAGTGTGGTGGTGTGATTTTAGGTTAATCTGATTAAATTACTGACTTTGCTCTTCCTCTGTTTTCCCTCAGATTCAGCCTGAAGACTCGTTGGCCCACCAGGTCTGACCAGAGGACAGTCTTTACGGACTCCCTGCATTTGTATATGTGTGGGCTTGCTTCACCACACTGCACTGCAACCCTGGTCCAATTAGCAAGGGGTTCTGGTGGACCAGAAGGCCAAAGTTGGGTCAGAAAACAACAAGCCCTTGTTCTAAAACTGCTAAAAAAGATGTCTCTCAGCAACACCCTGACTGGACCAAAGGTAGATTGAATTGCTGTATAATTTTGTCAGAGACTGACTGACTACCAACAATTTACCAAACTAACATTTCCTGAAACTCTTTTCTCTCCTGACCTACCTATTCATTTTATATATCAATTTAGATCTTGGAGCTTTGCCACTGTATCCAGGAGAGCCAGAACTCCAAACTGGCCAAGGAGGTTGTGAATATGAGACCCATCATGGAGCTGCGCAACATCCAGCTATTACCTAATGATATAGATGCGCTGGCCTTTGTGGTTAACTCAGCTGATTGTACAGGCATCGGTTTGGACTTCAGAGCATGTTCAATGGATCTGGAGTGTTTAGGCGTCCTGCCAAGATGTCAGTACATTCACTACCTCAGGTAAGTACACGTAATCATGCATGCCAGCAAAACTGAACATTTCTCAAACATATTCAGGCTTTGAGAAGAAATTTCATTAAATCTCATTTTGTGTGAATACAGTGGAATCAAGATAACATTTAAAAAATCAAATTTAAGGACCTGCCTGTTATTTGAAGTAAGGTCAATACATATGTTTTAGATTTCATATAATATACATTTTAGAGGGATTTTCTGTCATCAGAGCACCACATCACAGGATGAAAGGTATCAAAATTATTGGCCCGATTTTGTAAATCAGTGGTGTAAAGTAATTTAACTGTGCAAAATTCGCTCATTGATGTGTAAGGCAACTGTAATTAGAATTAACACATATAAGATGCATATGACCAGTCCCGGTGGCAAAGCAAAGTAATTGGCAGGGCATTTGATGTTTATGGGCGGGCATCACGATCAGATTGGATTGTTGATGAGGGGG